>CAUYPK010055624.1:0-25928 GCA_963574355.1 Loris lydekkerianus
AGAGGAATTATAGGATTGAATGGCAGATCTATTTTTAGATCTCTAAGTGTTCGCCAAACATCTTTCCAAAAGGAATGTATTAATTTGCATTCCCACCAGCAGTGTAGAAGTGTTCCCTTTTCTCCACATCCAATGTCACTGGTCTTGGGATTTTGTGATATGGGCTAATCTTACTAGCGTTAGATGATACCTCAAAGTAGTTTTAATTTGCATTTCTCTGATGATTAAGGATGATGAGCATTTTTTCATATGTTGGTAGGCCATGCACCTGTCTTCTTCAGAGAAGTTTCTCTTCAAGTCCCTTGCCCAGCCTGCGATGGGATCACTTGTTCTTTTCTTGCTTATACATTTGAGTTCTCTGTGGATTCTGGTTATTAAACCTTTGTCGGAGACATAACCTACAAATATCTTCTCCTATTCTGAGGGCTGTTTGCTTGCTTTACTTACTGTGTTTTTGGCTGTGCAGAAGCTTTTTAGTTTGATCAGGTCCCAGGAGTGTATTTTTGAAGCTGCTTCAATTAGAAAGATTTATTTTGAGTTAAATGCCTCTTTCATGTTTACATGGATGGAGCTGGAACATATTCTCCTTAGCAAAGTATCCCAGGAATGGAAGAAAAAGTATCCAACGTACTCAGCCCTGCTATGAAGCTAAACTATAGCTTTCACATGAAGGCTATAACCCAACTATACCACAAGACTATGAGGAAAGGACCAAGGAAGGGGAAGGGAGGGGAGTGGTTTGGGTAGAGGGAAGGTAATGGGTCGAGCCACATCTATGGTGCATATTTTTATCTATAATAAAAAAAAAAAAATTCTATGTTCTCTTGAAAGACAACATAAGAGTACCCAAAGACCCACCTTGACATCTGTCTTGGCTAAAGTTAGGGTGGCAATGTCCCCTGGCCCTGGGGCTACAATTTCCTCATACTCAATACCTACTGCTTCTAGGCTGCACAGACCAGATAGAGTTCTTGGAAAGTAAAGCCTGAGAAGGATTTGTAGAGATACCACCTGTCTTTTGCTCCACTCATCGTAACTGCACATTGGCGCATTGAAAAAAGACTTCCTCAGAAATACTGAAATTTTTAGGTAGATGCCATGAAGAGGTTTTTCACGTGGAATGTTGGTACCTATATATTCCCAAATTACTTAAGAGCTCATTTTAAAACGATGAAAATAGAGTAAAGGATACAAGAATCATTAAAAGGAAAGAAAAATAAAATGAAGAAAAGAGAGAAAGAAAGATAGAGCCTCCTCTTTCGGAAAAACCTGCTTGGCTAAAGTGCGTGGATAGGGGAAAGAAGGAAATGATGAAAATAAACACTGTAGAATCCTCTGGCATGTAAGGAATTCTTGCACTCCAGCTAACATGGCAGAATGAAAGTATCACCCAAAAGTCATCCCAGCCATCTAACCTCTGACTAAACTGAAGGGACACTCAACCTCAGTCAGCCTATTGTGACTTGCAATTATAAAGTTTCCCAGAAAACTGATGTTCAGGATATTATCCCTCTGTTTTCTTACTTTAGAAGGATAAAGGAAATGTAAGGTTATCTTCTAAAATAAAAATGATGTCATGTGTAATATTGGCAGCATCTGTCTACATTCCATAAATTATTTCCTAATCTTTAGAACAGGTGATAGTTCTTGAACAAACAGACTTCACTGCTATGGAACAGAGGGAAATATGTAAGGGGCGTTTGATTTGTTTTGTCTCAGCTTTGGCAAGAATCCACCCTGGGGTTAGAAGGCAGATGCATGATGGGAAATGTCCTCTTCACTCCACACCCTGTCTCTCCTCCTGACTTTGTCACCCCTCTCACCTGACAACACCCCAACTCCATCCATCCTCTGCTCACTCTGCTTCTTTCTTCCCTCCCCTCTATCTTCTGACATTCACTGACTATAGTGTATGTACAGTTCTTTGCCAGGGAGCTTCAATATCATAATTTGAACAGCACTAGCATTGCATATATCATCTCGATTTCTAAGGGCATTTGCTTTTAAAATTTCTCTCTTATGACTCAGGAGTCAGAAGGAAAATTGGTTGATGAAATAAGTGAGCTAGGGAAGAAATATGGGTCTTGCTGTAAAGTAAGACCACCACTGAGTGTACACCCTGCTCCCTAAACTCCCCGCCCGTGGGGTTCTTCATGTGCAATACTGGTCTTCTGTGGTTCCATACCTATATTAGAAAACATTGTGTAGTTTCATTAGCCTGTGGAAAAGAAAAGTTTGCTTTTGAGTGTCATGAATCTCAGGGAGAACCACAGGAAAGGAAAAGGACTGTGCCTTGAAATACATTAGCCCACTTTGGGGTTAGTGATGAAAAGCACAGAGAAGGGTCTGCGGCTCCAAACTTCCTGAGAGTGAGCAGAGAGGATCCCCCTCAGTTCAGCTTTAAATCCAATTCTATTAAGACTCGTGGATGCCTCCAGATCGAATTGAGGGTTGAAAATATTTTGAGAAGAACATTGATTACACTGCTTCTAAGAAAGAAGACCACAGGCTCTGAAATGGTCAAGGGCAGTTCCAAATTTATTATTATTAGTATTATTAGTATTATTATTATTTTAAAGTTCACTTAGAACAGCAACAAAAACTCTAGGGGTGAATCCTCTTTCTTCATCCTCTTCTGGAAGGTGATGCCTGTGGTGCCCTCACTCTGCCTTCACCTCTCAAGAATTTGTCAGCAGCTAATGGCACATAGCAGGATAGACTGGAAGGAAGGGCCACCAAAATTCTTTTTGATGACGAATTTTGGAAAAACCTACTTGGCCAAACTGCAGAAGCTGATAGGGGAAGTATAGATCATTTGCTCAAAGTACTGTTTAGTTGGCAGGCAAAGTGTTAGTTTGATTTCCTCTGACCCACCATTGACGTTGGAGAAAATATGACCTTCCCTCAAATGCAATCAGTATACCCTGGTTTCTTGTATCTTCAATGAATCCCCAACAATAAAAAAAAAAAAAAAGAAAGAAAGAAAATATGACTCTCCCTCCAATGACTTCACTCCATCCTTAGTTCTTGACTCTGCTGTTGAAACTCAGACCTTCCACCAAAAAACGTCTCTGCCCTTCTCCCAGCTCATCCCCCAGGACCACAGGAAGGTCACCCCTTAGTGATGCTCATTGCTGGTACAGAAGGAGAGGAATGAAACGAACGTGGCTGTTGTTCTTTGAAAGCTCTCTTTAAATGGGGTACATAAACTTCCAGTTTCTGGAAGCAATTGCTGATTAAACTAGAAACGATATGGTTCTTCACGTGAAAACTTGGACTAGCAGTCACTAGCTCCTGCAGGGAGTGTTTTTTTTTTGACCTTCCAGTCCATCATCTTGCAGCCTCACACAAGCTTGTTCAAATGAGAGAGGCTGCCTTCATGGGTCTCCATCGCTTAGGTCTTTGACGAGTAAGGATAAAATAACTGAGCCAGGGGACCCTGCTCCTTTGCTTATCCTGTGTTCAGAGTCTAAGCCAGTGAGGTCTGAGAACTGGCTTTCAGGAAGCCCTTGTCTAGGACACCAGAAGTGTGCACCAAGAAGCAGTAGTTGCACCAGCAGGTGGTGGTGCCAGCCCACTTCTCCTGGCTGGAGGCAACATGTTCTCACACTGTGGCCTTGGCCTGGAGGGATCACTTCTTTCCAAAGTAATGAACTTGGAATTCGTTTGCTATCTTCTCTCCTCTCTGTCTCTCTCCCAGGGACCTGCAATGGCTCAGGTGTCCTCCTCACCTCCTTTTCTCACTTCTTTGATTGGAGTTTACTGACAATGGCCTCTTGGCTTTCTCAGGGAGGTGGATGGAGCCTGAGCCCACCTAGAGGCTAATGAGGTGATGGGTGCAGCCCCAAGACTGCATTTTCCCAAGGAATGAATCTGTGCCAATGGGAACTAAAGACATCTTTGTCCACAATCTTTTGTACTATAATTACCTCAATACAGGCATAATTGGTCACATTTGATATCCCTTTCAGTTCAATATATTGGCTGCTTTACGAGTTCAGAAGTACATTGAAAAGGGAGACATTAGTATTATTATGCTTGTAATTCCTCCAGTTTAGAAGGCTGAAGTAAGAGAGAATCCTTGAGCCCAGGAGTTCAAGATCAGCCTGGAAAACACAGCAAGACTCTGTCTCTACAAAAAATTTAAAAATCAGCCAGGCATAGAGGTGCACACCCATAGTCCCAGCTACTTGGGAAGCTGAGGCAGGAGGATGGCTTGCACCTGGGAGCTGGAAGTTGCAGTGAGCTGTCTTTAATTGTGCCCCTGGACCCCAGTCTGGTGACAGAAAGACTATGTTTCACAATAAAAGAAAGAAAGGAAGGGAAGGAGGAAAGGGGAGGGAAAAGGTGGGATGAGGAGGGGGAAAGCAAACATTTAAGCACATTGCTGGTTGTTTAGTGATGAGAAAGTACTGATTTTAAAGAAAATTGATTTGATTTGTCTTTCAAGACTGCCAGTTTTATCAGGCAGGATACATATTGCCACTAAAATATTGTTAATGTTTTCTTCTTTGTTTTTCCTTATAGCATTTTTCTTTTTCTTTTTTCTTTTATTTATTTATTTATTTATTTATTTAGAGACAGATTCTCACTCTGTTGCCCTGGGTAGAGTGCTGTGGCATCATAGCTCACAGCAACCTCAAATTCCTGAGCTCAAGAGATCCTGTTGCCACAGCCCCCTGAGTAGCGGGACTACAGCTGCCCACCACAATGCCTGGCTGTTTTTAGAGATGGGGTCTTGCTCTTGCTCAGGCTGTTCCACCCACCTTGGCCCCTCAAAGTGCTAGGATTACAGGCATGAGCCACCACATCTGGCCCTTCCTTATAGCATTTTGCCTCTCGTTTTCTTTTTGGTACCTGCCCACTTTGCACATTTCTCCTGTCCATTCATTCATTCATTCCCTTAATAAGTATTTATGGAGTAGCTGCTTCTAAGTGTCAAAGATGGAACAGTGAGCAAAAGAGGCCATGCTCTGCCCTCTTGAAGTTTACAATTTCACACTATTCATGACTTATTGCCCCTCCTGTTCCTCTCCGTCTGATGTAAGTGTCTTGTGTGCTTGATCCACAGGAAGGCAGGCCTCATCCTTTCCCAGCTTGGGGACCTCAGCAGTTGGTGCAATGGACTCCTTCAGGAACCCAAGATAAGCTTGCGACGCAGCTCGCTCAAGTACCTGGGCTGCCGCTACAGCGAGATCAAGCCCTATGGACTGGACTGGGCTGAGCTCAGCCGGGACCTCAGGAAGACGTGTGAGGAGCAGACCCTGAGTGTTCCCTACAACGACTATGGGGACAGTAAGGACATGTAGCACCACAAGGCTGGGTTGCTGCTGCTAAAATGAAGCAGGAGAGAGAGGAGAGGGACATCTGGGTTGGTTTGTGGATTTTTAGCATTTTTTAATGGAACATTAAAACTTCCATGGCAACATCTATGCCAGGGAGAAAGTGACCCTCATTCCCTGCATCCCTCAGCCTGATGTTCTCCGTCTGCATGGCCCGTGACCCTGCCAGCCAGCGGCTTCATGCAGTGCCATGGGCTTTTTTAGAAGATTACTTTAGGGCTTGTTTTGCTGTTGATTTGTTTCATTCATTTTTTACCCCCCAAAAAGTTTGCCAAAATAATCTAGAACTCTGTGATGCTTCCCACAAAAGGTCTATCAAGTTGAGGCACTCTGCTGTCACTGAGTTCATTGCAAATGGGGACAGAGGTGAGGCCAGAAGGTTGCTGACCTGCTCAGGGCCCACCCTCAGGCATTCCTTAGGAAGCACCTCAGTCTAGGAGCCTAAGCCTTGCTCACTTAGAAAAACAATATGGAAACCGGGGAGGTGGTCCCCTGTCCGTGCCTCATGGCTTTTCTCCCAGGACTTCCTGTTTCCATCTCCACTTCTCAAAAGTGAACCCAGCTTCCCTTACAGACCTGTGTTTTTATCCCCCCTCCCCATTTTAAGCTAAACTGGAATGAAATCTTCTCTCTGGCAGACCTCTTCCCTCTCCTCTGAACACCAAGATCTTTGAGAGGCAGTAAGATGCCACCTGTCAAATGCACCTTTAGAGAAGTCTACCTGGGAGACTGTGAATGAGGTTTATTGGTTTAAAAAACTTCTGTGCCTCCATTGGATAAACTCTGCAGTCCACCAATATCTACCCAAGCAACTGGATTCCCTTTGGCCCTGTGCCTCTTACCAGGACCCGTAAGTCTTGGCTGACATCTGATCTGGTCCACGAGGGATCAATACTTCCATGTCATTGTTACAGTGAACTAAAGCTATTACTGATCACAATTTTCCCTCTTGCTAAATTTATGTATCACTAGTTTTGCTAATCATTTCTCTGATGGCTATCACTGGGAGGATTGCACCATGGTCATGCCCAGCTAGTTGATGGGAGTTGCAGAGGCTCTATGTAGACAATCACCACTGACTACAGGTAAAGGCTGAGGTGTTGTTTCCACCCCTTTGCCCAAGCATTGGTGTGGATGACCTGGCTAGCAGGAAGCCCAGCCTTTCAGAAGAGCCAGGCAGGGCCATGTTGGCAGCAGTGACCTTAGCTGTCCCATGTGCTCCAGAGGCTGAACACACACATACTTTCAGTCACCATGCCTTTGACCAGGGCGCAGCATCTACAAACACGTGAGAAAGGTGTGGAGGGAGGTGCAGGGTCTATTATGACAGTTGCTGAGCCCTGCTGATACTTTCTACGTAATAACAAGGACAGGAGACATTCATGAAGTGCTTTCTGTGTGCTAGACACCGCTATGAGCATGTTAGGTGTCACTGCATCCTAGCAATGACCCCTCGAGGAAATGCTATTCTTGCCTCCATTTTGGTGTTGAGGAAACTGAGGCAAAGGGAGGTTATGTGACCTTCCCCAGATTCCCCATGCACTGTATGTCTCAGTTCCAATATGAGTCCAGATGTTGGACTCCAAAGCATAGGATTTTAACCAGCCTGTGCCCCTCAGTTCTGTTTTCAGTATTGTTGGCAGCAAGCCGTTGTCTAAGCTCCAGAGAGCCTGCCCTTCCCCAGACACATGGGGTGCTGACGTGCCCTCTGTTCAGGGGAAGGAGGCAATGGCCAAGTTCACCCTTAGCCTTCAGAGCTAAGACACCCCTTGGTGACCCCTGCTCTGCTGCACACAGCCTTCCCCCATCCAGGGTGACTGGGAGGACAGCCTGGCGTCAGGCTGAAAGCACAGGGTGGTGTCACTATCCTGTCCACTTCCTTCCAGAGAGAGAGGAGGATTTATTCCATCCTCTCTCATGCACCTGCCTCAGAGATTCCCCTGCTTCCAGAGCAAAGGCTGACAGAACACTCAGCTATCTGTCTGTGGTCAGTGCAGGGGCCTCAGTCAAAGTGCCTCATAGGCAAGTTTTTCACCACTGCCAGGGAGCAAGTTGCTATGGGTCGGCTGGGCAGGGCCTCTAGCACCTTCTCACTGCTCTGCTCTGCCATCTCTTTTTTTTTTTTTTTTTTTGCGGTTTTTGGCTGGGTCTGGGTTTGAACCTGCCACCTCTGGCATATGGGGCCGGTTTCCTACCCCTTTGAGCCACAGGAGCCACCTGTGCTCTGCCATCTTTTTACTCAGTCTCTGCACAGCAAGGTGTCTTGAGTTTGGGTGGGAAGAGGGTGAGGCTGCCAATACCTTCCTGCTCCCAGCAGGGGCGAGACGGGAGCAGGTAGGCTAAGAGGGGCATCAGGGTCCCCCACTTCTGTTTCTCCTTTTTAGGCATTATATGCACCTCTCCCCTCCTGTCTTTTTTCTCCACTCTCCCAAATTCTTTCACCTGCTTTTCATTTTTGTATTTTCGCCCTTTTCTTTCTCTTTCTGTGACCCTCGTCTTTAGTCCCTTCCTTCCCTATGATTCTCTTCCTCCTCCAGTCCCCTCTTGGGTTCTCCTCCCTGCATGTGTGTATGTATGCACACGCACATGGAGCATGCACAGTGTACACACAGACCCTATAACTGGGCCCACTTGCTTTCAAGTTAAAAATGCCAAGGTGAATGGAGCAGGGGATAGTCTTAGGGTGGTTATACAATTAACAGGAGGATTTTTTTCCCCCAGGAGGATGCTACCAATCATACCCTACTGACATTTCCCAAAGCTTGCCTAGAGAAAACTGCCCTGGCTAAAGGGAGGGATGGTACTGGGTCTTTATTAAACCTTATGTTTCCAAGCTGCCAAACAGGTCTTAAGGGAGTCACTTACACTCCAGCTCCTTGAGACCTCGGGGTGGGGGGGAGGGGTTCCTGTTGAATATACATGAACCACCGTAATAGCATTAGACTTTTAATTGAGTGTGCAATCATTTTCCATGGAGTTTGGTCCATTCATTATTTTTGGTTAACTACACTTCTTGATAGTCAAATGTTCTGTTAAAAAACTGAGCGTGAAAAAAGAAAAACCCACTTTACTATATAGAAGGAGGAAAGAATATAATGTGACCATCTTCAGGTATAACAGTATTATTTAAAAAAGAATTATTGTACGATTATAAAGAGTGAAATAATCAACTAAGTAATAAACAAAGCTGTTAGTAAGTGTTGGGTGTGTGGATGTCATCTGTGTCTTTCGACAATCTGAGTGATCTAGTGAGAACTACAGGGCAATTATTAAGGTTTTAAATATGATACCTCAAGTTCTAAATATATAGGCCTTATAGCCATCATTCTAACGAGAAAAAAAGGTCACCTATTTCACAGCAAATTCTGAACTCATTATCATGTAGTAGTAAGTCCCTTCTTGCTGCCAGCTGCCCCTAATGATTAGCCAATGAAATGTATTTATCATATATCTGTGTATTCTAGACACTATGCATAACGCAGAAAATAACAAGTGTGTTCTTCATTGGAGTGTGGCATTTTATGGGGAAAGTTAGACATTGAACTTATTACAGGGTGAGGAGAACTATGACAAGAAGTACAAGATGTTATGGGAGTTGCTGAAATTTGTACTTTGGCCTTGAAAGAAAAAAGTTACAAAAAACCCTCCCAGGCACATCCCTTGCCGCGTATAGAGGCATTTAAGACAGGCTGGCTATTAAAAAATATTTTGTGATAAGTAGCTCAAAATACTTAATCTTTTTTTCTACAATGTAGTGAAATAGATGCTATCTTGGCTGCCACCAAAATATGTGATTGCCTTTAAATTATTCAGTAATCACATGTTAAGTGTCTGGGCTTACTACCCTCTTGAAAAGTAATGTTCAGAGACTTAGCCACCGCCCACACACAGGTGATTTAAAGAAGATGAAGACTGTGGCAGTTTTAAAACATGGCCACAAATTCTTTGATTCCCCTGTCTAAAGTGTCATCTGCCTCTCCCCTTGGATCTGGGTAGGTTCGTAACTCTGTTTTGACCTATATATTGTGATGGAATTTACACTGTGAGACTGCCAACTCTGAGTCATAAAAGGCCTTGGGGATTCTGCCTTCCTCTCTGGAACTCTTGCTCACGGAGCTCTGAATCACTACATAAGAAATCCAAGGCCACCGTGTTCAGACCCCCATGCTGGAGCGGTCACGTGTAAGCACTCTGGCCCTCGCTTCCTGCTAAGACAACCCTGCCAAGGCACAAGACTTGTGCCGTCTTGGACCCCCAAGACAAGTGCTTCTGCCAGTTGCATGCCACCAAGAAGCCTCCATCAATGCCATGTGGAAGAGAAGAATCACCCTGCCAAATGCCTCCTGAATTTCTGCCCTTCAAAATTATGCACCATAATAAAATGGTTATTGTTTTAAGCTAGTAGCTTAAAGCAGGAGATCTGCTAAGTAAAAGGAATTTGATCTGGGGATTGCAGTGCCAATTTCATCCACCCAGTCATAGAACATCTGGGTAAGCCCTGCCCTGGGCATGCATTCACCATGGAAAGGACATACAAATGTGTACAGACTGGGCTACATGTGCAGTGTTCCTTTTGCAAATCAGGTGAGCCTCTGCTTCCACAGAGGGGAGCCAGAAAAAAAAAAAGAAAAAAGGTGGGCCACTGCCTCCTAGTACTTCTGACAGGGTGAACTTAGGAGCCCAGAGGGAAACCCTAGGAGAGGGAGATAATTGTTTCAGGCCCAGGAAAAGAAAAAAGGAGAAGAGAGAGAACAATTTAGGACAAGGAAGAAATACTGGACAGTAAGGATTTCTTCCAATTACTTTTTTTTTTATTATTTTGCATTTGGAACTTCTTGGATGCAAATGTGCCCACCCCACACTTAATATGTGCCGAGCACTGTGCTAAATGCCTTAACTGCATACAATTCCTCAGTCCTCATTGAAACTCCAAAGTGAATACTCTTAAGAAAGAGGAAGCAGAGTCTCAGAGCATTCATGTAACTTGCCCAGGTCCACAGCTAAGTGGAAGGACAGGCATTTTGACCAAGGGCTGTTGGTCTCTATCTTGCACACCATACTATTGCCACCATTAATAATTTTGTTTCTCATTTAGTTTTCTGTAAAAGGAAAAAGCTCTTCTCCCTGAGATTTTTGCAAATTACTGTCCAGTTACCCTATGCCAGGCAGTAAGAGAGAATATGAATGTCCCACTGCAACCTCACCACTACCGTTAGGAAATCAATTCAGGTGCATAGCTTGTTTTGGCAAGTGAATCATATGTCTCTTCTTGTTTGCTGGTTTGTTCGGCTTGGTTTAGTTTTTTGTGTTCCATGCAAGGATGACTCAGAGCCAAGGCATTTCGACTCTCACTCTGTATGTTCAACGTTGCTCTCTGTCATGAGGAAAGGTTATTTGGGCCTGTCCTCTATGTTCTGCATGGATCCATGGTGACACTTAGTGCTTGGGTGACAACTTGGGGGACAAAAGCCTAACTCAAGTTGTTGACCCAGAACCTACCCTTGATTTTGATAACCTCATGTCTCCTAACACAACCCTATCATGAACTCCTATTTTACTGTGATTTTACATGAATCAATTAATGAATAGTTTAGTTTCAAATGAAAGCTCAATGTTCCCTATAACTATAGGAAAAGCTTGGAATTTCTCTTGATACATGTGGGAGTCTGGTACTCAGCTCGTCTGCACTATTTTAAAGTCAGAAAAAAAAAGTCAAGCCCTTTGTTCTGGGGTCTTGCAGGGTCTGATGTAATTGAATTGATTGCCCTAAAGATGAATAGGTCTTGACATCATGTTTCTTCACCAAGCCTGCCTTTAGAGTCTCTCATACCCCCATTCACATGGGAGTACAAATGAGTGTAATTGATTCCTTACTATCTTTCTCTGTAGAACTTCAGCCCTATTCTGTGATTAATAATTAGGAACCACTTCCTTTGTTTCAAATATTTCAAAGGTCAAGTGACCCCGAGGCTATTGCTGTCCACTGAGTCAGACAGTGTTCTCTGCCTACCTACTTAGAGATGAAATGACCTCACACCACGTTCCTGTGGTATTGCAGGACTTAATTGCACATGGATAAAACTGAGGTTGTGCATGCCGTTTTATTCTAATGACCACTGAAGGCAACTCGGCAATCCACATTACCCTCACCTGCCAACTGCCTCGTTGTTGGCAGATCTGTTCCCCAACCTTCAGCTGCTGTTCTGTAGCACACAGAGCTGACTTGTATGAGCTGCTTTTCCCTGACAGGCTTCCAGCTCGGTGGAATAGTGGGAGGCACTGGCAGAAGGCTGGAGGCCAGGAAGAAGCCACAAGCCAGGTGCTTCTCCTTCTCTCTTCCTTGGCTGCTGCCTCCAGTATCTCCTTGATCTCTGTCTCCTCCCTGTGTTCCCCCAGTTCCTCAAGGCAGGAGCTGCCTCCTAGCTTGGCTAAACCTACAGGCTGCTCCTCCGTTCCCTATGTGGTGCCCTTTCTGCTTTTCCAAAGCTTTTCTAAACAGTTTCCATTTTGAACTTGGTCTGTTGAAATACTTGAAATGTATTCTGTTCTTTCGATTGGATCTTAACACATTCGTCAAACTAAAAATCATCATACATCGTCTGACATAGGAATTTTGTAACTCTTTAGTATTTGATAAATGACAATCTGTAAGATAAAATTTTGATGCCAAAAGTAAATACATATTAGTCAACTCTAAGACTGATGACAGCAGTGGCATATGGGTTTCCACTTGAGTGCTAAATTTGAGCCAGTGGTACTGGCTGCCTGGACAGCTGAATTGACAAAGATTCTCAGAAGGAATCTATACCTAGCCAGAAAGAGTGGTGAGATCTATGATCAATACCTAAAATTAATATGGAAATTGTGAATACTAGAACATGACCCACCCATTGCCTTCCCTAATTTATAGGAGCAGAATAAGCACAGAATGCTCAAAATCAGGAGAATCCAGGAAAATCTAGTATGTATGCATCATATATTGTATATAACTTCTATACAAAAGTAAAGATGGATTCATTGTACATTGAAAATGGAAATAAAGTGAGAACCAGCAATGCATTTTTGAGACTTTCTTGCCCACTACTACACATGAACTTCACATCATTACCCTTATGTTTTTTGAACTGTCATTTTTATTTCTACATCTTTATGTTTAAAATCATCTTATTAGCATCCATTTGCTATCTTAGATGCCATAGAGCAAATAATTTTGGTTTCCATCTATTTCTGCCACTTAAGCAGTGTATCTGTTTCAAGATTTCAACAGGACTATGTGATATATGGAATTTGTAAAAAAAAAAAAAAAAAAAAAAAAGCTGTAGGTTCAAAAAAAAAATATATATATATATATTTGAAAACACTGAAATAGCACAGGGGTATTAATAACCGGTAGTAACAGGAAGCAGCTACCATTCGTAGGGCTGGGAAAACAAAGGGAAGACATTGGTTTACCAGAAACCAGATGCCCTCAAGAACGAGAGGCCATTTTCTGAGTGCTAGAACTTCTTCGGGGTAACATAATGAGGCTGGTTCTTCAAGTGCACAGCCAGCAAACACAAAAGAACAGCTTCTGCCTTCTCTTCCAGTCTGCCTCTAGTACCCCTACTGACAAAATCTAAGATGGAACTGACTGACAGAAAGGAACCGAAGTTTGCATCACAAAGCAGAGAAGGAAAGGTGTGGGTTTGAGCCAAGACACACTCTTTACTAACCACACCATCAGCCTGAGGACTGGATGAGATGAGACTTTTGAAAGCATTTAGCACAATGCTAGGAGCTTATCTACTAGGTGCTGGACCTCCTGATGCTCTCTGGACCCTGAAATGGAAGCATGTGTTTTACCAACAGTGTCGCTTCCCACTTGCCTTCTCTTGACAAGATAAAGTAACAAGAAAACATGTTTCATGTTTACATTATGCATCCTCTTTTTACATATCAAAGATCCTTCAAAATCTTTGAAATTGAAGTTCTTCTAAGAGGTTTTACCATTTTATGTGATATTTCTTTTGTTGCTGAAGATGCTGTTTTTATAATTGTGCATAATACATACATCTAGTATCTATCATTCAACTTTCTACCTTTATGAATAGAATGTGTAATAATCAAGTCAGAGTCCTTGGGGATTCATCTCTTTGGGTATTTTTCCTTTCCTTTCCTTTCCTTTCCTTTCCTTTCCTTTCCTTTCCTTTCCTTTCCTTTCTTTTCCTTTCCTTTCCCTTTCTTCTTTTCTTTCCTTTCTTCCTCCCTCCCCCTTCCCTCCTTCCCTTTTTCTTCTTTCCCTCCCACCTCCCTCCCTTCTTTCCTCCTTCTTTCTTTTTTTCTTTCTTTCCTTTCAGAAAAGTCTAGCTTGTCACCCAGGCTGGAGTACATGTCATAGATCACAGCAATCTTCAACTCCTGGCCACACCTGATTCTCCCACCTCAGCCTCCTAAAATGCTGGGACTCTGGGCATGAACCACTGTTCCTGGCAGAGTTCTTACCATCTCTATGTGTTGGGAACTATTTGAGTCCTCTCTTCTAGCTTCTTTGAAATATACATTGTTGTTAACTATACTCTGCTGTCAAACAAAAGAGCTTACACCCTTTATCGAACTGTATGTTTGTACACACTACCTGCCCTTCTTTACCTCCCCCTCCCATGATTCTCCTCCCTACCCTCTAGTATTCATCATTCAGCTCTATGCCTTTATGATATCAATGCTTCTAGCTCCCATATATAAGTGAGAACATGTGACGTGTCTTTCTGTGCCTGGGTAATTTCATTGAACATAGTGATCTCCAGTTCTATTCGTGTTACTGCAAATGGCATACTTTCATTCATTTTATGGCTGAATAGTATTCCATTGTAAATATACACTACATTTTTTTACCCATTTATCTGTTGATAGACACTAAGTTGATTCCATATCTTTGCTGTTGTGAATAGAACTGTGATGAACACGTGAGTGCAGATATCCTTTGATCTACTGATTTCCTTTCAAATACCTGATAGTGTGATTGATAGATTTTGTGGCAGTTCTATTTTTAGGTTTTTTTTTTTTCAAACAATCTCCATGCCGCTTTCCACAGAGTTTGTACTAACTTTCATTCTCACCAATAGTATCTAAGAGTTCTCTTTTCTCCACATCCCCAGAATGTTATTTTTTGTCATTTGGATAATAGCTATTCTAACTGAGGTAAAATGATATCTCAGTGTGCTTTTGATTTGCATTTTCTTGATGGTTAGTGTGTTGAGCATTTTTTCACAACCTGTGAGCCATTTGTATGCTTCTTTTGAGAATTTTGTATTCATGTCTTTTGTCTACTTTTGAATGGATTTTTTTTTTTAATTGTGGAGTTTAGTTTGCAAACATTTCTTCCAATCACAGGTTGTTGCTTCATTCTGTTGATTGTTCCTTTTACTGTGGAGGAGCTTTTTAGTTTAATATAGTCCCATTTGTCTAGTTTTATTTTAGTTGTCTATACTTTTGAGGCCTTAGCCACAAAATCTTTAGCAACCCTGAACCAATGTCCTAAAGTTTTTCCCTAAGTTTTCTTCTAGTAGCTTTATGGTTTCAAGTCTTACATTTAAGTCTTTAATCCATCTGGAGTTGATTTTTGTATATGGTGGGAGACAGGGATCCAGTTTCATTCTTCTGTATATTGATATCCGATTTTCCCAACACCACTTATTGAAGAGGGTGTCATTTCCCCGGTATATATTTTTAGTGTTTTTTTGAAAAATCAGTTGACTTTAAATATGGGGATTTCTGGGTTCTCTATTCTGTTTAATTGGCCTATGTGTCTGTTGTGTGTAAAAGTACTGTACTGTTTTGGTCACTATAGCCTTATAATACATTTTGAAGTCAGGTAGCTTTGCTTTGTTCTTTTTGCTCAAGATTTTTTTTTAGCTATTCCAGCTCTTTTTTTTATTTTAGATGAATTTTAGTATTTTAAAAACTATTTCTGTGAAAAATGACATTGGTATTTTGATAAGGATTATACTGAATATACATATTGCTTTTGGAAGTATATCATTTTAACAGTATTAATTCTTCTGATCTATGAGCATGAAATGTCTTTCCATTTGTTTGTATTCTCTTCAATTTTGTTTATCAGTATTTTGTAGATTTCCTTGTAGAGATCTTTTACCTCCAGGGTTAAATTTATTCCTAAGTGTTCTATCATCTTTTAGTAGCTATTGTAAATGTGATTACCTTCTTGATTTCTTTTTCAGCTATTTCATTATTGGTGTATAGAAACACCACTAATTTTTCTAGGATGATTTTATATACTACAACTTTACTGAATTTGGTTATTATCTCTAAAAATTTGTTTGTTGGTGGAATATTTTGTTTTTTTTCCAAATACAAGATCATATCATCTGCAAAGAGGGACAATTTGACCTCCTCATTTCCAATTTGGATAATTTTTATGTCTTTCTCTTGCCTGATCTCTCTGGCTAGAACTTCTAGTTTTACGTTGGATGGTAGTGGTGAAAATGGGCATCTTTGTCTTCTTTCAGTTCTTAGAAGAAAGGTTTTCAACTTTTCCCCAGTCAGTATGATGTTGAAATAGCAATTGATGTTTACTGATTGCTTATTATGAACCAGGCACTATGTAAGCACTTTTGTATGTCTTCTCTTGTCTAATTCTCCCAAAAGTTCTATGAACAGATTCTACCACTAGTTACAGTTTACAGATGAGAAAGCTCAAACTTAGATTTTAGGGAACTGGTCCAAGGCCACACTGCTATTAAGCATGGGAGCTAGGATGTATGCTTTTCACTCTGTAGTGCTGCTGTCTGGCCACTTAAATCACCATCCCTTCAACATTAGCTCAACATGGGGAGTGAACTGAACTAGCAGCAAAATTTGACTTAAACACATTTGTGGGTTTGCTTTGTTTTGGGAGGTGAAGAGGGCAGTGTAGCAAAACTGGAAGCCTCTGACAAATACCACATGGTGATATTTACGCTTCCCGGTCTTGCTGCTTCATCCAGGCCATTAGCACAGAGTCAGCCCCTGCCATGGAGAAGGTAGGACTCTGGTGCTGGGCCAATGAACTTTCAAGCCTCCTGGTATTGTATGTTTATTTGCATTTGTAGAAACGGAACTCCAGAATTCCTTTCATCTCTAATCTCACTGAGTTTAGACTTTCACTGGCATCAGAGTCAAGGTACGAAGGTCATCTCCACCCCATGTTCTCTGACAGGCCATCCTTGGTATGTCTGTGCAGTCACAGAACAGACACATTCTACCACATCTGTTTGGATCTGTTGTGTCTACAAAATGGTAACTTCTGACCGAAAGGATCAATCTAATGTCTTTCAGACTTCCAGACCTTCCAGTCTCGTTCTTGGGTATCAGACAGTAGAGGGTGTTTTGGTCCTCACCCCGTAGCATCTATGTTCCTTGGCAACTAGGGAGGGATGGGAAGAGGCCCTCATGGAGGTGTTGGTGACTGAGTTGACTGGAGCGGGGCAAGGAGGGGGAACATAAAGAGAGGGTATCTGGTTGCCAGGGCAAGCCAGCAAACACTCAGCAGAGAGGGTGTGGCCTGGGACTTAATGAAGTGCCACTGGGTTTGAGCAGTAACTGGAATGTCTGAGTGTAACTACATTCCTTCCCGCAGAGCCTTCGGCCAGGCCACTTGCAAGGACTCCACGTGCCTCTCAGGAATGCTCAGGATGGAGACAAGCATGGAAAAGAGAAATAGGCCTCCCAGGTGTGGGCTTTCATACCCCAGACACGGAATGGGGGCCTCCCAGAAGAAATTTGGAAAACTCTTCAGTAAGCCAAAAGAGACTTGATCTACAAATAATTTTTTTTTGTTCAAAAAACTCTTGAGTCTGACATTCTTCAGAGTATGAGGAGGCATTCTGCAAGTTCTTCCCTGCAGAAGTTAATTTCTGTCTTTTCTTTTGCTCCCTGACCTCATCTAAGATGGTATTCTTATTGCAGGGATGGACCTGAGATCTCACAGCCTTCACAGTCTGATCAAACAGAAGAACTGTGTTGGCAGTGAGAGCGTGGATGGCAGTGGGGGAAGAGGCAGGTCTGGGAGGATGCCTGAGCCATGAGAGCCAAGACCATAAATGACTCTGTAGGAGGAACTGGATTTACAGAGTAGGAGAAAGCTTGAGGTCAAGGTGGGCTCATGTGTTAGAGCCCCAATGATTAGATGAAGCATTCACTAGCCAGGTGTTTTGTAGAAAACTTGAGAAGAGCATAGTAGTGAGGCCAACTTCTTGCCAGGTTACCTAAGTGGAAAGAGGCCTGGAGCTCCTCAGAAAGCCTGGAAAATACATATTGCCAAAATCTGAACTTGACCTTCAGTCTTGCTGACTTATTTCTCTTCTCCAGACTCAACTCTTTTCTGTCCTACTTTATCTTACCTTGAATCTTAACTAGTTTAAAGGAAACTCACATCTAAGGCAGTGCAAATGGAAACTCAAAAGCAGCAGTCAGCTTTTCAGTAGCCTGAAATGCTTACAGGGTGATGTAGGGCACTTCATTGAAAAAGAAGTTAATATTATTGCTAATATTATTGATAAGTATTTATTATTTGTAAGTATTTGTTGAGATTCAGCTCTACTATTGGAAAAGAACTCCCATGAAGCACTTCGTGGACCAGGTGCTTGTATGTATTACTAGATTACCCATTTGAATGTGCATAATGACCCAGAAAGCTTAGTCTCATACTTCACTTTATAAGTGGGCCATGAAAGACTCAGTCATCCGCTCAAGGTCCCTCTGAGCTGGGATGCCAAGCCGGTCTTGAATCTGAATTCTGTACTCTCTCAATGAGCACCCGTGAATACATAAGTACCTGGAATGTATAACAAATATCTCTTGAAATCAAGGCCTGGAATCCACAGATACCTTGGTACCTCTGGGGACTTCATTCAGCAGGGGTCCTCAAACTTTTTAAACAGGGGGCCAGTTCACTGTCCCTCAGATCGTTGGAGGGCTGGACTATAGTTTTAAAAAAAAACAACTATGAACAAATTCCTATGCACACTGTACATATCTTATTTTGAAGTAAAAAAACAAAACGAGAACAAATACAATCACACTGCCACATGTGGCCTGCAGGCCATAGTTTGAGGATCCCTGGTAGACAGAACCTCTGCTACTCTCCCCAAGCCATGAGCATTGCCTGGAGCCTTCTTTATATCATGAAGGTAAATTGCTTAACTCAAAAACTGCTATGGGTGGATATAGATTGCTTGTTAGTGAGCATGCTGTCCAGACAGAGACCTGGGACTTGGTGTGACATTAGCATGGCTTTCTAAAATGCTGGATAAAGTACATTTCCCTACTGACATAGTTTAAAATTTTTTCCCTTCCCTTAATACTTGGAATAAGGGTCATATTCTATTTAATCAGGGACCTCACACTGGAACATGGCATGGCTTTAAATAAAATTATATTTAAAACATAGCCAAAAGTTTAGAACACTTAATTGTGTGTGAGTATGTATGTATGTACATGAGAGCGAGACAAAGAGGGGGAGAGAGAAACCATCAACCAGATTAGAATAGTATACATCCTACTCCAGTAAAATGCACGGAAACTTAAAAAATAGGCAACCGCCATTTCCACTACTCATTTTTTTCTCGATTTCTTTTGTACCAGGGACACGGTCTGTTTATGCAGGGTATTAATACTTATCACAACCATTCATAAAGTGCCAGCTCCATGACAGACTTTAATAGGCTTATAAGAAATCTGTATAATAATTCTTTAAGTTGAGAATTATTAATTCATTACACAGGTGGGAAAATTGTGTCTCGAGCCATTAGCTACCTTGCTCAAGATCATCCAACTTGATCTCAGGTCAGGTTGCCTCTCAGACCCTGTGTCTCGCTTGATTGACAGTTGTTACTCCTTTTTCCCAGCCCGTGTGGGTTACATTACTACACCTGAGACGTGTATGCACATCTGTAATCTGTTAGCTAGACAAAAGCCTCAACATAAAACTAAGCTTCAAGCCTTCAATTCAACAGTCAAACATGCAAACACCACACCCAGTGTTCCTTTTGTTCTCACATCCATCAAATTAGAGTTAGGATTCCGTTTAGCACCTTTCAAGGTTTTATTCAAGGCATGGCACTATATGAGGCAGTGCTCGAGACCCCCCAGGCAGAGCTCTGGCTATCACTTGAAGGTTGTGAGCGTATGGTTAGGGTGGGGACTCATTAGGTACTCAGTGTGTGTGTAGAGAAAGATTTTTCAAACAAAGATTAGGATAGGAAGAATTACAAGGCTTATTTTATTTTCTTTTCTCTGATAGAGAGAGTGAGAGAGAAAGAGAAAAAAAGAGAGAGAAAGCACAGAGAAAGGAGGGGGGATGGTGTGGCACCAAAGAAAGAAGGGAAAGTGCCCCCACCTGAGGAGAAGCAGGTGGATTTTGGAAAGGAAGAAGTGGTTCATTTCTCTGCTGCAGACTAACAGGAGGTGGCTGTGCAGCTGGGCTTGTTTCCCCCTTGTTCTCTTAGAGCAGGCGTCCTCAAACTGCAGCCCGCGGGCCACATGAAGCCGTGTGAATTGTGCTTGTTCCCGTTTTGTTTTTTACTTCAAAATAAGATATGTGCAGTGTGCATAGGAATTTGTTCATAGTTTTTTTTCTTAAACTATAGTCCAGCCCTCCAACGATCTGATGGACAGTGAACTGGCCCCCTGTTAAAAAAGTTTGAGGACGCCTGTCTTAGAGGCTGGTGTTATCAGTGCAATGTGGTTTCTGGTAAGAACTGAAACGGTGAGCTTGCAGCCCTACTGTCTGCTCAGGACTCTTCAAGGCTGTGAAAATGAACTCAGAGATAGCAAGTTGGGCTTGAAGACAAGTTGAGTGCCAGGTGTTTAATCAAACAAAACAAAGGGGGCAGTCATGTGTTTTCTCTTCAGAGGGGCAATTATGTGCTGTGAATCTCTTTCTCTTGCTTTTTCTTTGGTAGTTTATCTTTCTCTCTTAGCTGGTTCATTAGGAAGGCCACCTTTCATTAGTGCCCTGCTCAAGGCTGCCTGGTCCAAGGGATGAAGGTGTCCAGATATGCAGCCCAGGCTACAAGAATTCATTCCATAGCCTCTGAGCCCGATTTGCTTTCACTCAGATGAAGTGGGGTTTTTTTGGTTTGGTTTTTTTATTTTTTTATTTTACAATTCTCTTAAATGGTCTAGCAGAGCCCTGAGGTCACCTGCCTTTAAAAACCTTACAGTTGAATGGTGGAGAGGAAAAAGAACACATCTAAGAAAAACATCAGTCAAATGTAGTCATTGTCCTAGGAGAGACAATAAAAGGTTATAAGAATTTTTAATCTCATCAAATACGAGGATAAAGAAAGGCTTCAAAAAATTGGAGACATGAAAGAAGCAAGTAGACAAATGAGCATATTAGCATATGAAGACAGGAGGGGAGGCAGTCCAGGTTAGGGAGTAGCATGAGCACAAAAGCAAAAGGTTTGGGGATGGTGGGGGCCAGGTGTTCTTGCCCAGGATAAGTCCAGGGGAATGAAGTATTTGTTCAGAAGCAGTGGGCAGTCAGTGTAAAGGGTAGCTGTGCTACCCTTCTCCTTGTGTGGAGAAGGGTTTGACATCAGGCACAAAGAGTGCCTGACTCCCTAAGAGCTGTGCTTTAGGAGGGATGGTGTGGACTCAGTGTGCTGGGATGGATTGGAGGGGGGCCAGGCAGGAGAGGGACACCTGCTTGACAACATCACCACAGTCTCTTCAGGAGGTGAAGCCAACCCAAGCTAGAATGAGGACAGGGCAGATGGAAAAGGAGCTGATGGATGTGAAGGATACGAAAGAAATGCATGGGTTATGTATAAGGAGCAAGAACTGGTATGGGAAACAACTTCACCCTGAGTAAAAGCCAGAGCCATCACTATGGCTACTGAGATCCTCCATGGCCTCCTCCCTGGCCCCCTCCAGCACTCCTCATTCTAGTAGAGCCCTGAGGTCACCTAGGGCTACTGTCATGCCAATTACTACTGTAATTGTAGTAATTCAAAATGGAAATGAACATCAATCTGTTTTTTATAACAAGGTGCTCACCTGTTGGTCTATTTTTTTTATTTATGGTTTGAGGTTTCTAGAGGTATAATTTTTAGACAATTTATTAAATTTGTTTTCTTAAACTAGAATAATGTAACTCCAAATGTCCAAATGAGCAGGATATAATCTTATGCCAGTCATGAGATATAAACAGCGTAATTTTAAAAAGCATGCCCAGGTGAGGCACAATGGTTCACACCTCTAATCCTAACACTCTGGAGGCTGAGGCAGATGGATCATTTGAGCTCAGGAGTTTAAGACCAGCCTGAGCAAGAATGAGACTGTGTCCCTACAAAAAATAGAAAAATTACCCAGGCATCAAGGTAGGTGCCTGTAGTCCCCGCTACTCAGAGGCTGAGGCAAGAGGGTCATTTTGAGCCCAAGAGTTTGAGGTTGTTGTGAATTAAGATGATGCCACTGCATTCCACCCAGGGCAGCAGAGCGAGACCCTGTCTAAAAAAAAAAAAGTCCAAAGCATATTTTAAAAATCAGATTGAATGATAGACATTTTAAAACACATTCAGAAGCACGTTAATTTCATACTAGGAAAATTTTTTTTTCCTTGGGGCTATGGTGTTCTATTAGGTCAAACACATTAAGTGCCAAATGAATTGTATCTAATTCACACTACTTTTGAGCCTTGGTCAAATGTATGTAACTCACAGATCCTAAAGGATATATAACTCTCAGGTCTCTTGACCCCATGACCCCATACAAAAAAGTTGTTTCTAGTGTGGCAGTCAGTGTGCCACACTACAAAGAGATATATGAGTTCTATATGCTTCATGAGGCCCTGGCCTCAAAACTAGCATAAGTTAAATTAAGCTCACCTGAAAGTTAACATGGTAGGAATGGGCTGTCCCATAGGGTGGCCACTAGCCACTAACTTTATTGGAATTTAATAAAATTTAAAACTCAGTTTTTCAGTCACATTATATGCACTTCAAGGGCTAGATAGTGACATGGGCCTAGTGACTAGTACCTCAGACACTGCAGATACAGAGCATGACCATTATTGTAGACAGTTGGCTCTACAGAATGTGCTGTTGTGCAAACCAGATACATTCAGCAATTTGATCATCTTTTAAAGAGAATGACCAGCATTCCATATACCTGATGCAACTTTCCAGGTATATTCCAGCTGGGCTTACCAACCTTGTTGCCAACTCCTAAAATTTCTCTGTAGCCCACTTCCTTTGTATCAGCATCATGCTTTACTACCATGACCCTCCATATCCCTTCTGTTTTTCTCTGAATCAGTGGGGTAGAACACCTCCTAGCAGCCAAGCCACTTGGGACTCCCTATCTGCTTTAACCATCCTGATTTCAGGGTCTTTAGAAGCCATGTAGAGGCAATTCCCTCTTGCTCTCCATTGTCACACTTCTTGAGAGAGCGGTCTATATACATCATCTCTATCCCTCAAGTGCTTCCTGTCTGACATGGATTAGGCACTGTGCTGGGCATAGTCCTGCAGAGAGAGGTATTTGGGAAATTGAGACCCAGAGAGATTTGGTAACTAGATGGCTTATCTAGCTAGTTTTGGAGCCAGATTTCAAATTCAGATTCATTAGTCTCAAAAGTCTGTACTTTCAGCTGGGTGCCATAGCTCAGTGGTTAGCATACCAGCCCCGCAACCAGGGGTATCAGGTTAGAACCTTGCCTGGGCCTGATTAACCAAAATAAGTAAATAAATAAATAAAAATTCTGTACTTTCCATCCTTGAAGATAACTGTGATGGTGCCCATAAATTACAGTTCACTAATACATTGATACTAATACTAACAATATTGACTTTAAAGGTCCAGACAGTTATCCCTGTCCCCAGCCTCTCTGTCAAGGCAGAGAAGGCATGAGCACTGTTGAGTTAATAAGCAATATTTTTCTAATGTGGAGACTACTTGGACATTTTAAAAGCTGTAGGAACTCTGATGAGTCATTCTAATGGCAATTGACTCAATACTAGCATAGTCATTACTTGAAAGTTATTTATCCCCTAACGTAACTTGCCTAATTATTCAGAAAGCGATTTGAATTGCACATTTTGTGGTGTGGAGAAATTATCTAACTTTGACAGTCTTTTGTGAAATTTCAATATGTGACTGGTGTGTGTATAAACATTTATTTTATTTTTATTTATTTATTTATTTATTTATTTGCAGTTTTTTGGCCAGGGCTGAGTTTGAATCCACCACCTCCGGTATATGGGGCCGGCGCCCCACTTCTTTGAGCCACAGGTGCTGCCCTGTGTATAACTTTTTTAAACAGGCTTTAGATAGCAGTTACCTGATGGAGAGGAAGGGCAGATTAATATAATACAAAGGTCATGAAAGTCAATACTCTCCTTTTTTTTACTTTTTGTTTCCTCTTGCATTTAAATAAGTGACTTTTGTGTGGACAAAGAAAAGGAAGCTTTTCAGTATTAAATTCTCCTTAGAAGGAAATTTGATTTAAAAAACATCAGAAAGTTGCAGTTACGACGGACCTTTGCCGTTACTTGGAACTATCTTTCAGGACTCAGAAATGTTTTTATTACATTCATTTGGAATGTTGAGCAGACTTCTAGATTTCATTCAGGAATATACTTTGCCATTGTCACACCAGCTCTTATTATCTTTTTTTTTTTATTAAATCATAGCTGTGTACATTAATGCGATCATGGGGCACCATACACTGGTTTTATAGACCATTTGACCTATTTTCATCACACTGGTTAACATAGCCTTCCTGGCATTTTCTTAGTTATTGTGTTAAGACATTTATATTCTACATTTACTAAGTTTCACATGTACCCTTGTAAGCTGCACCATAAGTGTAATGCCACCAATCACCCTCCCTCTGCCCATCCTCCCCCCTCCCTCCCCTCCCTCTGCCCCTTTGCCATATTCTTAGGTTATAATTGGGTTATAGCTTTCATGTGAAAGCCATAAATTAGTTTCATAGTAGAGCTGAGTACATTGGATACTTTTTCTTTCATTCTTGAGAAGAATATGTTCCAGCTCCATCCATGTAAACCCCCCAGGCAATTGAAGCAGTTTCAAAAATACACTCCTGGGACCTGATCAAACTAAAAAGCTTCTGGAAAGCCAAGAACACATAAGTAAAGCAAGCAGACAGCCCTCAGAATGGGAGAAGATATTTCCAGGTTATGTCTCTGACAAAGGTTTAATAACCAGAATCCACAGAGAACTCAAACGTATAAGCAAGAAAAGAACAAGTGATCCCATTGCAGGCTGGGCAAGGGACTTGAAGAGAAACTTCTCTGAAGAAGACAGGTGCATGGCCTACAGACATATGAAAAAATGCTCATCATCTTTAATCATCAGAGAAATGCAAATCAAAACTACTATGAGATATCATCTAACTCCAGTAAGATTAGCCCATATCACAAAATCCCAAGACCAGAGAAGTTGGTGTGGATGTGGAGAAAAGGGAACACTTCTACACTGCTGGTGGGAATGCAAATTAATACATTCCTTTTGGAAAGATGTTTGGAGAATACTTAGAGATCTAAAAATAAGATCTGCCATTTAATCCTATAATTCCTCTACTAGGCATATACACAGAAGACCAAAAATCACATTATAACAAAGATATTTGTACCAGAATGTTTATTGTAGCCCAATTCATACCAATTCATAATTGCTAAGTCATGGAAAAATTCACTTATTTTTTAATGTGTATAATTTGGTAAGTTTTGCAAGCAGATACCCTCATGTAACTGCCACTGCAATGAAATTGCAGAATATTTCTGTGTCCCCTACAAGTTCCCTCAGTTCCCTCCCCACATCTAAAGCTCTTGGCAACTAGTGATCTGATCATTTTGTCTTTTCCAAAAAGGGTTATCAGTGAAGTTATACAGTATCTAGCTTTCCTGTATCTGGTTCCTTTCCCTTAGCATGTTTCTTTTGAGATGTATCCATGTAGGCCCAGGTATTAGCAGGTCATCTCCTTTTATTGCTGATTGCTGTTCCATTGTGCAGATATGTTGTTATTCATTTATTCCTTTCTCTGTCCATGCATATTTGGGTTCCCTACAAACATCCATGCTGTAGTCTTAAGCACATGTGTGTTGGGTATATAACTAGAGTGAGACTACCGAGCCATCGAGCAAACACTTGTTTAACTTTATAAGAAACCGCCAGACTCTTTTCCCAAGTAACTGTGCTGTTTTACATTCCCTCTGGTGTTGCATGACCTGAGACGCGAAAGAGCAGAAGCTTTGCCGTAGGTATAAACTCGCTCCTGTAATGTTAAGTCAAGAAACAGACTATACACTCTGATATGGCGTATAGCAAAGTTTTTTATTCCAAGTTCAGGTTTTATACTTTTTTAGTCACGTACACATTTAATCCCTTATCTATTGGATTCCTCATTTTTTTACTTTCCTTTTTACATATCAATACGATCACTTTTGTAGTAAATCTCTTCTTCTAGACAATGACTAATTTCTGAGCAGGTATCTAAAGAAACATCACAAGGGTAAAATTAGCCAGAGGGGAATTGAATATCTTCAAGCATTCACTCAGTTTACCCAGTATGAAGTAATG
>CAUYPK010055625.1:0-30227 GCA_963574355.1 Loris lydekkerianus
AAATATATATATATTTATATTTATATATTTATTTTTTTTTTTTTTTTTTTTTTTTTTTTTTCTAAATAAGAACATACAAAGTTCAAAACTTAAGTGACCTGGTACAATTCCCATGAAGTTATAGATAACAACTTACTACTAATGTTCTCCATATAGTAGTCAGTGATCCTTATGAGGCCTCACTGTGGTTTGGGCCAATTTGTCTCCCTCTCAGGCAGCTCTGCTAGATGAGGAACCATCAGAATCATCCATGCCATGGTAGTTTCTAGGAGTAAGCTCAGTGTCTAGATTCAAATTAGGAACTCAATAACTTTAAGTGAATGTGTGCTTTTCCCAGAGGAAAAAAAACAAACAAACAAACATAATTTTAAGGGAAGGGTCTTCTATGTGTTACAAGAATGGAACAGAGGATAATTCAAACAAGGAACTATGTCTTTATATTCTAAAACTTGCTGTAAGTGGACAGCCACGGGGGGGGGGGGGGGGAAACTTGGTACACTACGTTGCAATTGACATTCAAATTTGCACACAAAATGAATAGGCTAGACTAAACTATTTTCTACTTTCCTTTTTAGCCTAAAATTTGTGACTCTGATTTTGGTCTGAGTTCATGGCCAAAGTTATTGCAAATAAATAAAGTTACTACAAAAAAAAAAGTAGTATTTTGAATGGATATATTAATAGAAATAGTTCTTCCAGTGGAAAATGAGCCTACCTACAATTCAGGAAGCTTTATAGCTCATAGATTTTTATCCATGTGAGTGACAAGAAAGGAAAAATATCAGGGAGATACCAAAGAACATTGAAATGTTCCAGAATGCACTCAGGGACAATGCTGGACAAAAGAAGATAGCTTGCTTCATTAATTTTCTTTCCTTGATTCCCACTTTTGATTTCTATTTTCATGGTTTTCATTAAGTATGGAAGATATGGTGACTTTAAACAGGCTAAACATATAGTATTACAATGTTAGAACAAAATATAAGAAATAGTCCACACAACATAAAGATGTTAACAACAAATTCTATATGTGTGTGTTCACATATGTATGCATGTGTGTGTCTATGTGTATATACATACATACTATATATTCAGAGAGAGAGAATCAGAGACAGCGGGAGTTTGCCTCTGTAAAGGAAATAAAAATATTGTTTCTACCATGTTTTTCCAACAGGCTGTATTCATAGGGAATTTTATACTCAGTATTATAGTACATTTTAAGAAGTGAAAAAAAAGCAATATGGCATAGTTCTAAATTTTTTCATACATTAAAATGACTTTAAAATTTCTTATTCTAACTTAGCAATATTTTAACTTTGCAAACTGTACATTCTGTGCTAACTTCCTGTTTGAAATTGCTCCCTCAACTTATAATTTACTACGCTGGAGACAGTCGTTGTTTTTTTATGGAGTGATTATTTTCTAGTTGTTCTTCTTTCAATTCCCTTTTCTGCTTTTCCTCTCTGAGCACCTACAAACTCACATGTACGTGTCTTTTCTCATTTACTTGATATGTGGTCTTTACAATGAGTCTGTCTTTCTGTGAACATGAAATTTTATATCTTGTTAAAAATCTCAGAATGCTATGTCCCAAATGGGTATACATTTCTCAATATAAAACCTTAAACCTGAAAAGCCAGAAAGAAAAATAACTTGCCTGTAATATCCATAACTACTTATAATAATGCAATCTTATAGATTTACTAAGGTCATGATTTACACATATGCAAATTCTTGTAAGGTTTTCATCTCTGAAAGTGTTCTATACTACAACAAAACAGATTTGTAGTTCACTTCAGTATAACTGTATATTTTAGCTTTATTTCACTGAGACTTTGGACTTAAAGACCCACGCATGTTTCAAAAAATTATCCCCAGTGTTTATATTTATAACATTTTATTAACTTTTAGATAGGGTACACCAGTTGATAACCATAGGACTGCAATGTAATGAGAAATCCAGGAGGGGGGTGCTACAACTAAAGAAATTCAGACTCGATAGTGGATATAAATTTTGGTGGTAATAAAAAAGATAAAAGTACAAAGTAATTGAGGGCAAAAATAAATTTTCAGGCAACCAATAACTGGGATTTAAACTTTTATTTAAATAACAACAAACAGTATTTGCAAGCTAGGAAATTATGAGGGTAAATATGTAAGGTTTGGTTTACTCTTAATTAAGTTGTACTGAATCATATGCTTTATGAAAAATACTTTTATTGCTAATAAAACAAAATTGATCTTTTTCTCCTTCATAAGAAAATAGAAGTGTTGGAAAGAATTTATTCAGTTCCTCACTTTGTAAACGTTTCTTTGGGCATCTACTTCCTTAGTGCCCTTCTTGGGTTTGAGGACAACTCTCATTCCAGTCCTCTAGATGTGATCCCACTTACGGCTCTCAAACTTTATCAATCTCCTCTAAGTCCTGTTTCTTCAGATTGCTTTCACAATCAGTTATCCCCTTTATCCTTCTCTCACTGATTACTCTCTGTCTTCAGTATAAAATATATTCATGACTCTAGGACATTTAGAAACAAAAGAAAACCTTCTTTTATGATACATTAGCAATCTTCCTTTCTTCATAGCCAGCCTCTAAAGAGTTGTCCAAATCTACTGTCTTTATCTGTTTACCTTCCAAAGATGCTTCAATCTGTTGTGATCTGTCTTCTTGTCACTTAGTGGCAACAGTTTTTGTCAAGTTCATTGAGGATTTCTGAATGCAAAACTCAAGGAACATGATTTTGATGCATTATTTTTTCTTTTATACCATCTATTTTGTTTATTTATTTTGTTTTTGCAGTGCTAGCCACTGTTTACCATTTCCTTAGCTCTTCCTTTGGGGACTCTTTATGTTTTCCTTAGCTTTGTGACACTGGCTAGGTAGGTACCATTACAGTATTTGATTTCATGAAACTTGTCAGAAATCTCTGGATTTAGTGCCCTTATTTTGCTGCTTACTATCTGCATTGGGCACATTAATTGAATTTCTCTAAACTCAGTTTCCTTTACGTTGAAGTGGAAATAATAATATACATTTCATAGGGTTGTTAGAATTAAATTTTGAAATAAATATTTAAAAGCCTTGAGTTATTATGATTTAGGATAAGATAAATAGGTATTTGATCTTCACCTGGTTTCCTGCCTCACAATTCCTAGGACACTTAATTTCCAGAGTGATGGGTGTCTTTTGTACGCCAATGTGATGACTGGTTGTGGGGAAGGTAGCTTAGGTAGCTTCAAGTAGGAGTCAGGTCAGTTGAAAGATGAAAGCATGATTAGAGGGTTGAGACTTTTAGCTCCATTCCCTAACCTCTGGGGATGGAGGAAGGACGGAAGATTGAGTTGATTACTAATGGCCAATGATTTATTCAATCATGCCAACATAATGAACTATCAGTAAAACGTGAAAGTCAGGATTTGGAGGGGCTTTTGCATAGCTGAACAAGTGGAGGTTCCTGGAGGGTGTTGTTTTAGAGAGGGCATGGAAGCTCTGTGCCATTTTCTTTTGCACCTTGAACAATGGTCTTTATCTGTATCCTTTGTAACATTCTTTATATAAACGGGTAAATGTAAGTAAAATGTTTCCCTGAGTCCTATGAGCTGCTTTAGGAAATTAAAAGAATCCCTAAAAGGGGTCATGGAAATGCAAATGTATAGCTAATCAGAAGCACAAGCCATAACCTATGCTTACAACTAGCACCTGAAGTGGCAACAGTCTTGTGGAGCTAAGCCCTAAACATGTGGTCTCTGATGCTATCTCCAGGTAGATAGTGTCAGAATCAAATTGAAATGGGAACATCGAGCTGGTGTCTGCTGAAGAATCATTTGCAGAATTGCTTGGGGTGTGTGAGGGGGAAAAACCCCTCACATCGGGGCTCATGGAAGTGTTCTGTGTTACTAAAGCACAGCAGGGGAAAGACTGGTTTTTCTGTATCACAGGTGTATTATTATGTGTGGTACATGTTGAGCCCTCAATAGGTGATAGTTATTATTAATATTTTTAAATCATGAGGATATTCTTTCTTCCTCCTTCCTCACTCTTACTCCAACCTTTCCCTTCTTTTTATTTCTTTCCCCTTCCATTCCTTTCTTCTTACCTTTTTCCTCCTCTCGTCGGTCTCCTCTGTATAATGCCCTTATCTCTTCCAAACATGATGGCTTTAGCTACTGAAAATCTGTTGATCCAGTTCATATCTTCCTCAAGTCCTTCCAAACTGTGCATTAATTTCATGCTAAACATTTGCAGCTAGGGATTTCATAAACACCTGGAAGACACACGTTCCAAACTGAAGTGAACCTATCTCACCATTTCCCTTACTTCTGCTCTATTGCTTACCTTTACCATCTATTGATGTCAATCATTTGGTCCTAGAAATTCTTTAATTTTACTATATCTGAAATATATATTATATTTTCTACAGCTATTTGTTCTCTAATTCATAACCTTATTATTTTCCCCCTAGGTTATTACCTACTATTCAGGCTCACTACCTTGCACCCTTCTAATACAATTTGTAAACTGCCATTAGTTTGAAACTTTCAAAGTTTTCTTACATAATTTATTAATTTCTTAATTGTTTCTTATACAATTGCAAGATTAAAAAAAATCCAAAAAATTTATCAAGGCATGCAAGGCCTTGTAGTCACTGCCCATCATTTCAGCTTTATCTCCCACCACCTTCCCCATGTAACAGCTGCTTTATAGCTGTCAAATGACTTGCAACTCTTAAAATATGGCATATTTTTCACAGGTTTCTATCTGTACTAGTAATGAGTCTTCTTCCTTTTCATACTGCTAAATTTAGCAGCCTATGAATTTATTTTATGTTAGAAATTACATAAATAATGCAATGTATGTATATATATTTCTCCTTATAACTTTAACATTTTCTTTATATATTTTAGAGCTTGTTATAAATTACATAGAAACTAAGGATTATTTTATTTTCTTACTGAATTTGTCATTTATTATTATGAATTATTCTGCTTTTTAGCTCTAGTAATTTTTTAACCTTAAAGTCTTCTCAAATATTAATATAACCACATCTCTTTCTTTTAATTAGTTTTTTGTGTTACTTCTTCTTCCATTTTACTTTCATTTTTTGTGTCCTTATATCTTAAGCATGTTTCTTGTAAATAGTATATGGTCGGGCCTTACTTTTTAAACCTATCCTGACAATCTCTATTTCAACATTGTAGTTTTTAGTACTTTTAGATTTCATGTGATTATTAATATAGTTGTATTTAAATCTACCATGTTGCTATATATTTTCTATTTCTTCCATGTACTCTTTGTTATTTTTATTCCTCTTATCTCTCTTATGGATAATAAAGTATTTCTTCATGTCTTCTCCTCTGTTAGCTTTAATTATATATTATTGTATATTCTTATTTTTTACTTATATTCTTTTTCTGGTGCTTATACTTAAGATTTCAATGTACCTACTTGACTTGTTAGAGGTTACCGAAGTTAGAGCTCCTAGCATTTTCTAAATAATGCTAAAACCTCATCATGCTTTAGTTTCATTTTAGCTCTCTTACCTTTTATATTATGTTGTCATACATTTTCTTCTACTTGTGTTGTAAAACCATAAGACACAATAATATTGTTCTTTAAAACAATTATTTTTTCTAGATATCCATAATCACCTTTTTTAGTGCTCTTTAGTCCTTCCTGCAGTTTCATCTTAAATCTGGAATCACTTGTCTTTCAACCTGAAAAACTTCCTATAGTATTCTTACACAGCAACCAATTATCTCAGCTGGGGACTAATTCTCTTCTCTTTTCTTTGTCTAAAAATATATTTACTGCACCCTTAACCTTTGAAGGGTATTTTCACTGAGTTAAAAATCTTTATAGTTTTATAGGTTAGGAGTTTTCATTTTTAATATTTTAGCACATCTTCCACTGATTTCCATGTTTCTACTGACAAGTTAGTTATCAGTTCTACTGTTATTGCTTTTATTTCTTTTAGTCTTTGGATTTCAAAAACTTGACCTTTATGTGTCTAGTTCTGGTCTTCCTCTTATTTGTTTTGCTTTCAATTTGCTGATCTTGAATATATGGGGTGATACCTTTTATCAGTTTAGGATAATTCTTGATCATTACCTGTTTCCAGATTGCTGTTGCTAAAATCTCTGTCACTCCTTTAAGTCGTTTAATTACAAATATGTTAGATGTTCTGTGTCCCATTTGTCTCTTGCACTCCATTTTATTTTTTTCATGACTTTTTTCTTTCTGTATTTCAGTTTAATATTTTTTATTGGCCCATTTTTGGTTTACTAATCCTGTCTTGTTTGTCCAGTTTACCACTACTCTCTTCCAATGAGTTTTAAGTTTCATATTTTTTATTTTTATTTTTAGGTGTCCAATTGATGCTTGCATCATAGATTTCAATTCATTATAGAAATTTTTCATCTTTCCATCCATTTTTTTCAATCTTTACCTTAAGTTTTAATAACATATTGATCTTTTTTATTTTAATGTTCTTCTTGGATACCCCTAGTATCTGGGTCACTTGGTCATATGCTTCAATTGCTTAACTTTTTGTCTTGATTGATGGTCACAGTTTTCTGCTTTTTTTGCATGACTAGTAACTTTTGATTGTAGGTCAGACCTTCTGTACAAAACAGTTATAAGAGTTTAAGTTGTATAATTTGTCCAGCAACAGAGAGGGTTTCCCCAGGAGGGGCTAATGACTTCAATTCAATCCAGGGCAAAGCAGGATCAGGCCTGGGTTACTATTTTAGTTAAGACTCGATTCACCTTTGTTCCATCTTTTTTCCTTGGGCATGACCCTTGAAAGATGTTGATTGAAAACCTGGTAGATTTTTGTATCTTTAGCTCTGAAAGACTGTGGGAGATTTAGCTTTGGCTTTTTGCTCCACAAAGTTTCAAAATATGTAAGATGTGTTTAGACTTCTCCCTCAGCAGCACTTTGCTTCACAAACACAGCAAGTAGCAAGAGATTTCACTCTTTTTCACATGTCCTGACTCATCCCTGTCCATTTACCCATATAAATTTGATCCATAAAAAAGGCAGTGTTTGTGTCTTCTTTAGTTTGAAAACAATCATGCTAGATCTATGCACTGCCCCCCCCCCGAAATGTTCTGCTGTTTTCTCCTTACCTAAGTAAAATCCCTTTGTGTGACCACACTCTGATCCTCGAATTCCACCCAGAATCAAATTCCCCTAGAGAAGAAAATAGATACTGATTGGGAAAAGCTCATCCCTCAGAACTTTAGTTTATCTAGTCCTTATTGTTTCTGCAACATTCCAATATTTAAAAAAAAAAAAAAAGCACCTTTTCCCAATTATCTATTTATTAGTTGTTGCAGAGTGAGTATTAGCCTTCTGTAATTTACCAGATGCTATCCATAAGTGGATATTTCAACTCAATACTTACAAAACCTTCTGTTTGTTCTTTCCTAGGGTTATTATAATACTATGAAAATCTGTATTTATTTTGTCACAGAACTTTTATCATTTGTTAATAATGGCTGTGTGCATTTATATGCATGTGTGTGTGCAGGGAATAGGGGAAATTGGTTGCCTCTAATCTGTAGAGTTTCTGAGGTCAGTATCCCTAGCATCATGTCTGGGATGTACAGAAGGTGAAGTAGACTGTGGAATAAATCAATGATTGGTATTTATCTATGCACCAGCATAGATTATTAGAATTTAGAATTTCATGTTACATACTATACTCCTTTAAGCCTCCATGGTTCCAATATAAATCCTATCAGAAACATTTAAAATGGCTTATTGCAAAGGTTTGCTTTACAAACTCTTTCTACATATCAATGTATTTAATATAATTTAAGGCCAAAGATGCAATTTTGAGCCTGATAAGAATTTATCAACTTTCCCTGATAATGACAACACTTCCACTTCTTTTTATCTTTTATTTGGCAGAGTGCTGTGTGCTTGGTAGGCACCTAATGTAAAGTGATTTTTAAGGTTTCAATCTTCTTAAATTTTCAAAAATTCTAATAATGAATTTGATACGATTTGTTACCTGGATTATAATATTATGATTGTGGGGAACAGGAATAGAGTAGGGGGAAGTATCCTTAAGAAGGAGAGGCAGCCAGAGCAGAGATTGAAAATGCTTTATTAGAAAAAGAGAAAAAGAAAGCAGAGTGGAGTCTGACAAGGAGTCAACTCAGTTTTCATGTAGGTTCAATAGGCTTTTATTACTTTTTACCAGTAGGGTTGGAATCTAGGTTGGCTCTAGAGGAGAATAGTTACTCCCTTGATTGGCCACCAGCTGGGCCAGAGTAGAAAGTTACTGTTCTGTTGTTTCCCAGGCACTCTGGCCATTGGGAGTGGGGAGGGAGTTGCTGTGATCTTGCAGTGTGGTTTCTGTCCTGCTTTCTCTCACCACCTGTTTCCCAAAAATGGCTGAACTCTTGTCAGGGTCTTAAGGATATTTTTTCCCACAACTGAAGCACAAACTACTGTTTTCCTCCTATAAATTGGGTGCCCTCTCATCTCTTTAAAGTGTGACAAAGTGGGGAAAAACAATGGCAGCAATTTATATATTTTTGACTTTATATTCCATAAGATTAAAAATAAAGATTTGTCTTTAAGATCAAATTCTATGAGTAACTTTCTAGTGTTAACACTTTAAAAGAGGCTTTGTTTTTAGCTTTTTTTGAATATTGTATGCCAAAAATCCTCATTAAGCTATTTTTTATCACACTTTTCTTTCTCACTTGTGACTTCTCCTTGATCCCTGAATAATGTATTAATAAAATATTATTGTTCTATATGGTTTATTTCAAGGCAAGACACTGTTAGAATTTCTCGTCAGAAAGGTTTTTACTGAACCTAATTAAAATTTAGAACATCAATACTCACTTTTATAGATCTGATGTCTAAAGCTCATAAGGGTATATTAAGTTTTATCTTTAAACTTTAAATGTAAACTTTTGCAATATTATGTAAATTTTCATCTGAAGTTTCTTAAAATTTCTCATGAATTGGGATTGATTGATGAATTGCTTGTGACTTCATATTCCTCATGTAGTCAAATTATACCTGCTAAACCTTTTTTCTACTAACTCTTTCATTAATATAAATCACAAAAACTGAATAGGTATTTAGGAAAAGGAAATAAATCATCATGGGTTAGTGAGTAATGATGAGGTATTATACATATATAAAAAGATAGGTTCTACGATATTTTTAGAAAGCTTCCCACTTTCTTCCTATTCAAATATTATCTTATTTTGATATAAATAATTTTGTTAATAGACTATAAAAAAGAGAGCTTTAATTTTTATAATACATTAGTGCCTGTCTAATTAAAACTACAATAAAACCTTTCTTCTTAGAATAATACAAGAGGTTTTAGATTTTAATTCTTCAATAATACAGCATGTTGAAGTATATATGTGATTTACTCAGATCCCCCAAAGAAAATGGCCTACTTCATCAGAAATCTTTACTGTTTTTAGACAAATTTAGATATCTCTTTAGTGTCATCTCTGATTCAAACCATTAAAGTTTTGAAAATGAATAAAATATTATGTATAATATCTTTTCTTTTTATTTAGCATTTTTGTAATTATAAATGAGGTTGAACATTTATTAACATATTAGTCATTTGAATTTCTTCCTTTGAAAATGTATTTTTATATTTTTTTCATAATTTCCCAATGTGTTTTTTTTTTCATATTGGCTTGTGGTCTAAATGATTTACATGTTTTAGATATATCTTTCCCTGTTATGCATATTACAGATATTCTTTCCTTTTATGTTCAATTTTCTCTTTTGGTGTTTCCTCGTGCCCATGGCCACATTAATAATTTTGGTTGTACAAATTTATTTCAATACAGTTAAATATTATGGCTCATTATATTACTCATTTTTATTTGCTAATTATTGATATCTTTATGTTTGTGTCCTAATGTATTGTTAACATTAGTGAATTTTCAATAGTTAAAGAAGAGTGTAGGATAACATTCTTTTCTTCATTCCATCATCATTTTTATTTCCTACTGTGCTCTTGTTTCTAACTTTTTTCTAGACGATTATCTTCCTCCACCTCTCCCCTAACATCTGCTGTGAGTATATGTGTATGTTACAGATGTAAGAAAGCCATTGTCAAATTGAGCTGAATTATTGTGATAGCCCATTAGATTTACTCAAAATTTCCTTTCACTGTTTCTTGATCACAAGAATATACGTATTAGCTTTCTTAACAGATCTCAAGTATATCTTTCTAAATGTGCTTTAATTTGCTTCCTGCTTTTAGGAGATAGTGAAGTCTCCACTTATCAGAGAAAATTTTTACTTTTCTCCTTGCATTTCTAACACCTTTTTCTGCTGCATATATTTTAGCTTCCAAGATCAAATGAGATTGGAGGCTTTCAGGGTGGTATGCCTGTAGACTGTTGTGTGTATTTTAAAACACTATTGTTAGATAAATAAAGTTTCATGTATTTTATAATAATTTATCAATTCAATCTTTCCTAGAAAGGAAAGCATTTGACACTCCAATGATGCAGAAGTTAGAGGCATCAACCCTTGGAATAGTAGAAAGTCCACATGTAACTTTTTATTCCACATGTATCTTTTTATTCCACAAAAACTTAACTGATAGCTACTGTCAAGCAGAAGCCTTCCTAGTAACATAAATAGTTAATGTTAGCAGTAACATAAATCCATTGATTAACATGAATTTTATATGTTATATGTATTATATATTGTGTTCTTACAATAAGGTAAGCTAGAGAAAAAAATGTTATTAAGAAAATCATAAGAAAGAGAAAATATGTTTACTATTGATTAAGTGGAAGAGGATTGTCATCAAGGTTTTCAGTCTTCTTCCTTTTCACCCTGAATTGGCTGAGGAAGAGAAATGGAGAGACTGGTTTTACTGTCAAAAGGAGTGACAGGGGTGGAAGAAACTCTGCATATAAGTGGATATGTGAAGTTCAGATTTGTGTTGTTCAGGGTCAACTATATAACTTTTCAATCTAATGCCTTGAATTTTAACTGATAGCATCTTGTCAGTTCTTTTGTATTTTTTACTTTTTTATTTTTATTTTTTTCAGGTTTGTTTTTAAGGTATGCTTTATGGAAACAGCATTTATCTGAAATTTTTACACATAATCTGAAAAATATGTACCAAGAAAGGCTGTATTAATAATTCCTGTATTTCACTGGCTTACAGAGCAGTTCGGATTTTGTATATTTTAGATTCCAATAGCTATTAAATAGGGATCTTCTTCTATTCTCTTTGTAATTACTCAGGGACCAGCCTACAGCCCCTGCCCCACCCCACCACTCATCTTGAACATTGCCAGTCACTTTACCAGAAGGTAAATAATGCTCTAGAGGGTCTTATTTGAGACATCACTTCCATTTAAAACTCACTGGCAAGAACTGGTATGTGGCAACTGCTAATCTAAGTTGGGGTGGGGAAGTCAGGTAATGAAAACCTATTGTGATTGGTTTTCTAGCAGATGGCTAGAAGTATTAAGGCAGCTACATGAATGCCTGTCTGCTACAGAATATCTCTACTTTTATTAGAAAATTTAACTCCATCTTTGAGTGATTAATGATATTTTTGGAACTGTTTCTGTAGCCTTATTTTATGTTAATATTTGTCATATTTTCTTATTATTTGTTTTTACCTTTCTACTTCTCATTCATTTCATTGATTAAATTGGTATTGGTAATAATACCAAGGTTCACCACTTACTGGCAAAAGTAGATTGAGAATTTTTGATTTTTTTAACTCATTAAATGTATTTTTTATTATTAACCTTATTTTTCCACCTATTAAGGAATAATTAATTAATTAAATTATATAGATTTAGAATGTGCAATGTGGTGTTTTGATATGCCAACTTGGATAATTAAGTTCACAAACTCATTCTGGAAGAAAAGGTGCTACAGGTACCCTAGGTGCCACATGAAAAATGATGGTATAGTCAAAGAAGGTTTTCTGAGCTGTAATCAGAAGAAGGCAAGTTAGTTATGTGATCTGAAATTTAATAATATGAAGTTAAGATGCTTCCCAAGGACACTGACAGAATATCCTGATTGCAATGGATAAATGCTAAATATATACATATTCTCCTTTATAGAGTGTTAATTTGATCAAGGAATTTTATGTTTAACACCTAGCATTTATCCATTGCATAAATATATATATTTATATTTACACATACAACAGCTGCTAAAAAATATTTTATTTGCTACATTGAACACCCTGCCTTATAAATATACAATTGGGGGCGGTGCCTGTGGCTCAAAGGAGTAGGGTGCTGGCCCCATATGCCAGAGGTGGCGGGTTCAGACCCAGCCCCAGCCAAAAACTGGAGAGAAAAAAAAAAAAAAAAAAAGTATATATATATATATATATATATAAAATTGTGTGGTGACTGTAGCTCAGTGGGTAGAGCGCTGGTCACATACACTGAGGCTGGTGGGTTTGAGCCTGGCCCAGGCCAGCTAAAAAACAACAATGACAACTGTAAGAACAACAACAAAAATAGCTGCGTGTTGTGGCAGGCACCTGTAGTCCCAGCTACTTGGGAGGCTGAGGCAAGAGTATCAATTAAGCCCAAGAATGTGAGGTTGCTGTGAGCTGTGACACCACAGCACTCTACCCAGGGCAACAGCTTGAGACTCTGTCTCAAAAAAAAAAAAAAAAAGTATATATATATATATATATATACATATATATCTAAATATATATATACATATATATCTAAATATATATATATATAATTGCTAAAATATATAAAGTTGCTATATATATAATTGCTAACAATAATAGGAAAAAGAAAATATCTGTAAAAATAGTAACTAGTCAATTTTGTAAAAAATCTGAGCATACATATCCACTGCACAACTAAATATCCTTAATAAGTAGTAATTAATAAGCAATTAATAAATCAACTAATAATAAATATCCATTGCATAAATGTAGGGCCACTTAGAATACAGCATCCTCCCTGAGGCTGCATAATGGAGTAGTACGAATTTACAGTCAGGGCAGTTTTACATTTGGGAAGAGGAATAATAAATGTACGGTGGATTATTCAAAATATGCACCACTGTTACACACTAGGTGCTGAAATTACCACATTAACAATAGATAACTTGTAGTAAGGACAATATCAGTGCACAATTTCAATGCACAACAGTAAAAAACAATGCCTTTGAGAGCCATCTTTGCGTTCTCCAGCTTGTAACCAATAAATATGCTCCATACACATGTCTATCTGTGCCCCTCTTTCCTTTTTTAGTTATTTTCCTTTCTTTCCAACTGTTATTTTGTCAATAACCAATATCCCCAGAAGTCTTTAGTCAAAGACTACCAACTTCTGTTTTCATCTTAGGTAAACTAAGTTTCTTGATGATTACTTGGGGAGAGTTGAGTCATTTAAAATGCTTGCAAGGTTTTCCCAAAGTATGAGAAATCAAAATAAAAAATAAAAGCTTTAGGCCCTTTGCATGTCTTTGGGTTCATGTTGTATAAATGCTTTCACTTCTGGTTGGTTTGGTACTTATTTTATTAGCTATATTTAGGTCAAAGATCTCACTTAGATTATCTAAATGAAAATATACTAATGAAATAGAACAAAATGGTGATTTGTGACTGTCCTTTTGTGTTCAAGCTTCAGAATTCAACTTTTTAACATTTTTTAAAACTTTGAGCAAGCCCAATTCCTATGAATGTTGGGATTGTCCTATCTATAACATGAGGATGACAATAACTTCCTTTCAAAACTGTAAGAAGCAGAACGTATTACATCACAGTTGCCATCGAATAGCCAGGGGTGGCGAACAAGTTCGACTACGCGCTCGGAGATCGCTCCTCAGAGGTCCCTCCTCAGAAGGAGCATAACAAAATCCAAACTTGGCAAAGAGCCACAGTATACAAAATAATGATAAGAGGCAAAGAGCCAAAATTCATTTTGGCCGGGAGCCGCGTGTTCGCCACCCCTGATAGTCCCTGGGACACAGGTAGATTTTTCTTTTCGCCTTCAATATTAGTGAAGCGAAAGGATTTCCCTTTAAATAAACAGCAAGCACATTTATTTTGCTTTGTGTGTTCTTACAATCACATAGGAAATTTCATATAAACACTTCCATTAATAATCTGCTACACTGTATGTGATTTCAGTGGTTATTTTCCTATTTTTCAAATGGATAAAATAGAACATTCATGTGTTAAAATTTTAGAGAACAGAGAGTTTAACAAGAAAAATATTGTTTTCTACTGAGTATAATAATTGGTTATATGGAGCATAGCTTGAAATTTAAAAACTATGACAGATGTTATTTTTCTCCTGTTATTTCCCATGGGCATTATTTAAATGGTTCTCATTTTTCAGTGCTACTTGTTCCCACATTCTGCCCCTGCCCTTAAGTTCTATAAAGCTGTAAAGTTCTACATTTAAATGCAGAAGTGTAATTTTGTTGTCAAAACAAGAATCAGTTGAATAGAGTATAAACTATAGCTGTAGTTATATATGTAACAAGAATCTTAAAGAAGCTAATATTTCTTAATTAATCCAAATAATTAATCTCAAATAATCCAAATTCTAGAATACATTTTAAAGAATTCACCAGAAAGAAGAAAAAAAGTATTAGTGACTATTTTGAAAATATTTAAATATTCCATTAACTCAGGACAGTTGTGTACACAGTTCTTTCCATATAGTGGATTAGCATGTTAAAAGCTGTTTAAAATAGGAGATATTTACATTGTAAAGTATTAAAAACAGAATTAGAAGATTTACCTTTTTAAAACATGCATACTAGATATTTACAAGGAAATACACCGGAATGTTGGCAGCAATTAGAATTAAGTGGTACCTTTTGAAATATATTTTCTTTTATTTGCATTTGAATATTTTGAATGAGTACTCTTCTTAAAAGTAAGTATAATTTAAAAATATGGTATCTCCTCATTGTAAACCAATCTAATTTACTATTAAATGTATTACGTATAAGTTCTGTTCCTATTATTTGACTATTTCTGTGGTATAAATATTTCCAGGATGGCTTTTTGTTTTTTAATTTCAAATTAGTGTGAGGTATAAGCCATGAGGTAGGTTCCTATCTAATGGATGATTTTTGGCTATCAATGTTTAAACAACCAGCTGGTAGAAATTCTGAAAATATAACAGTGATTAAGCCATTTTAACATAACATTGCAGGAATCTCATAAATCATTCTAAAAACTAGGTAAATAAAAGAATAAAATATTTATAATCAATTACAATTGAACTATCCCCTGGATAACCAAATAGTATATAAGAAATATCTCCTTATAAATAATTACTTAGGTTATAAATGAATCAAAAATAATAAAATTAAATATCACAAGCTTTCTGTCCTCAATCAATTATTGAATCTAGGCTTTGAGCATCCATAGAAAATGTGGGGAGAGTGAGAGGGAGGGAAGGGGAGAGAGAGAGAGAGAGAGAGAGAGAGACAGAGAGAGAGAGAGAGAGAAAGAGAGAGAGAGAGAGAACACCAGGGAGCATACTATTCACAGCACAGGGGATGAGAAAGCAGTGATTAAATAAATGTTTTTTAACCATTAGCCTCAATTTAATGTGCATGTAGTTACTGTCTGCTATCTAAGTAAAGTTGTATGTTTTACCTTTCCTTCCACTTTATAATTCTGTTGCTATTATTTCTTTGTCAGGACTTATATTATAGACTCTCTGGCAACTCTAATTTTTCTAAGTGGTTTGCCGTGGTTCCCTAAATGAATCCAATATTTATTTACCACCATTCTTTTACTTACCATGACTACTTCACTTTAAATTATTTTTTAATTTTTGACTTTTAAATCATCTTTTGTTTGTCTGGATTTTAGTATTATTTCTAGTTAGTATTAAACAATTCTTGAGTTATCTCATATATGTAAATGTTTCCCATTTACCTTTATATTAGAAAAGCAACTTGCTGGGGAATAATAATCTTCATTTACATTTCTTTCCATCAACAATTTAAACACAAAATTTCACTGTATCTGGCACTGAATGTTTCTATGATAAAAATTTAAAACATGCTTGAATAATTTCTTCTTAAAGTTGACTTGCTTTCCTGCCTGTATGCATGAGGCATTCTTTATTGTGAACACACAATAATTTGACTAGATTTGTGTCATTTCTGAATGGTTATTTATCATCGTTTTTGTTGTATACTGTTTTTAGATTCAGGCTTTTTAGTAATAGAAATTTTTTTTTGTTTTATATTCCTGAATTTTTCTATTCCATTCATCATATCAATGAAGTATTTTCCATGTACCGTAGAACCACCATAGCTGACCACCTGCCTACTTTGACAGGTGAACATAAATTTCATAGACCAGAAATGGACTACATGTATGTACCAGGACAGTCAGCCTAGTTCCTTATATTGACGATGTCCATGTGTTGACAAATTTGTTATAGTCCACTGGGTAGTCAACTTACAGAAGTTCAACTGTAGTTGATTGTCTTTGTGTGTCTGTCTATGTCTCAATCAGAATCTTTAATCTCTGTTTCTTTATCTGAATTTCCTATAATTGCTTCAAATCTTTCCTTTGTGTTAGATTTGTATTGATATTTATTTATTCTATTTCTTGCTCTTTCTAATATATTAATTTAATTTGACTATTTTGGTTCTTAGTTTCCGTAGTGGTGAAATCTTATATTTCAACTCATTTCTTTATCTTTCTTCTTGTCTCTGTGATCTATTTTATTGACTTCTACTTTTATCAAATTCTTCTGTATCCCAAAATGCTACTGAGAATATGCCTTTAGTCTGTAGATTATGTTTCATGAAAATTGTCTTTACTTTGTATAGAATGTTTCATTCTTTTTTCTTCTTTTCCCTTCTTTTCCCTTTTTCCCTATTGTAAGATATTTACATAGCTTATATATTATTTCCTTTCATTTTTTAAATGAGCAGCTTTGTTCAGATTTTGTAATTGGCCTGACGTCATGCGATTAAATCATCCTAGACATGTTTTCCACCTTTATACCTTGATGTACATAATTCCTATAGCTTGCATAATTGATAGTCTTTATTAATTTTTCCTATGCCTGTCCAAGGCCTTCTCTCTAGTTGTATTTGGGATCGGGTCTTCCTTCATTCAAAGACATCTGTCTCTTCCGTAATTACCCTCTCTTCCTTCATCATGAATCTTTTCTTTCTCTTCTAGATTGTCCTTGCGGCAGAAAGACAGGTTCCTAAATGCCATCTGTTAAAAAGAGCATGGTTGCCTCCCTTCCCCTCTAGTTATTTCTTCAAGTCTCCGTCTGCATTTACTCTATAATGTACTCACTTTCCCCAACTCTTTTTGTCTTATTTTGTCTTATTGTCTTATTTTGTCCTTGAATCCAGTAGGCCATTACTCTCTACACTGCACAGAAACCACTCTTGTCATGCCAACAATAATCCTTATAGGGTTAAATTCAATGGTCAATTCTCAGTCCTCAGTTTAGCTAATTATTAGCAGGATTTGACATAGCACTTGGCATTCAGAATGAGTAGAAAATTCATTACTTGGAAATTCAGGGCTTGACAACCAGGACACCATCCTACCACACTGACTTCCATTTCCTATTTCCTTTTCTGGTTCTGGTTCCTTCTGATCTTTTTAACTTATTCAAGTTGAAGTGCCCTCTTTTTATTTTCTGTCTTTCCTTTTTTCACAATCTTGCTGACTGCTTTACATGCTATTATATTTCAATGTTTACAAGATCCCCATGTTTTATCTCCAGTCAGGATCTCTTCACTAAACTCTAAACATCAAGTCCCAACTTAGATGTCCAATGGATATTTGAAAATTTACATATCTAAACCCAAACGTTTATCTTTTCTATGATACCTACTTCTCCTGTATTCTTCCTCATCTCACTTACCTTATCCTTTTGGATTTTCATGGTGTAATTTTGTGGATGTAATTTTCTCCTCATTTTTACACCTTCATCCAATCAATCAGAAAATCCTATTAACTCTACTTTCCAAATATATCTAAATTTCAGCCTCTTTTTATAACCTACCCATATCATTTTTTTCCTGAATTATTATTTTATCTTCCTAATCGATCCCCTTGCTTCTAGATTTGGTCTTTCTATTGTCTAATCTCAAGACCATAGTCAGAATGGCCCAAGTGAAATTTAAATTAGATCAGGAGTGCTCTGTGTTCAAAACTTCCCATGGCTTCATTTCTCATTCCATATAAAGTAAAACACTTAAAATGATATGAGGCCTGTACAATGTACCTGCCTCTAGCTCTAGCCCCCTTTGATCTCATCTCCTTCTAACCTCCACCTATCTCACTCCATGTAAATGGTTCTTTACCTGGCAGTTTCTTAGACCTCCCTTCACATCAGCTATTTCTACTACCAGGATCTCTACCTCCACCTATCCACATGGTTCACTGCCTCACTTCTTTCCCATTTTTGCTCATTTGTCACCTTCTCCCAGAGGCCTTACCTGTCCATTCTATTAAAAATTAGAAGACTTTTGCCTTTGGGACTTTTCTCTCATTTTTCCTTTAATTTCCTTTATACCACTTATCATATTCTAATAAGTTGTAGACTTAATTGGTTTCTGTTTGTTTTTAATATCTGTCTCTATGTGTAAATTTCACAAAAATAGAGATCTTTGTCTAATTTGCTTACTACTATTTCTTCAGCCTGTAGAACAGTGCCAGATACAAATAGATTTTCAATGAAGAATGGTTGAATGAATGAATAAAAGGACGAGCACATGAATTGTGGAAGGGCTCAGCCTCAGCTGCAGCTGAGTGTAATTCATGCTCTTTGGTCTGGGCTTTTTCATATTGTTTCATTAATTGCCATGTGAGGCAGGGAACAATGAACACACTCATTCCAGTTAAAGGGATGATAGTCCCTTGTTTTTTGTCCTTTTTAGTACAGTGTGCTAGTGATAGAAACTCCCAGTAATATGTTCTCCCTGATGTTTCCCTGAATCATATAGGTTGTTTGTACTTTCTTCAATTTACCCTGATTTTCCCAGGGTCAATGAATCACTCCCTCCATTGGCTTCATTCAAAATTACAAAGTATTGATGAGAATTCTTTCCTCATCATTGGTCATGTACTGCTTTTGTGAGGAGAGATGGAGAAAGCAGGCGTGACGCAACTGAGATCATTTGTTTCCTTGCCTTTGGCTGCTACTTTTTTAGGTTGGCCATTCTGTTGTACCCCTTTTATAATTTGAGTAAACACCTTTCATGGTGCTGGTGTGTTCTTTGTTACTTTTATTAGTTTTTCTTCATCTTGTTAAATATCAAGAGAGGGATATTTCTCAATTCTGTTTTCATCTGTCTTTTCAAAAAGTCCATGTATTATTTTATTCAATAAAACAATAGTTAAAAATAAATCAACAGTCTGTGCTATTGGTATGTTTTGTTTCTTTGTTCCTTATTAATTTGATTAAAATGTGCAGGTTTTTGTGTCAAGTTTCAAGACCATTATAATTTTTTTTTTTCAGATTTTCTTTCTTATTTTTCTAACTGTAAATTTTGCTGTGAGAATTTTTATTTTTTTAAACTGTATAGTTATACATTTTTCCTTTCAATATGAAAAAGCTTTTATAATTAAATAACAGCCACATTCAACAGTATTATATATAATCAAGAACAAGACGTCTCCTCAAATGCTAAAGCAGATCTTCATAAGGAGATTTTTCTTAAACTTGATATAAAAATTGAGGAACAGAGAATTCTCATTAAAATTTTTAACACTTTACACAAAAATGACATTTACCTTTAAAAATACTTCAGCCACTTAAGAAACATTATACCTCATGAGAATGTTTAGCAAATGAAAGAATTTCAAGAAAGAAATGCTCAAACTAGTTCTAGAGAATCCATTGTGGGTTAGGCAAACTCTCACATTATGACTCAGTTTTTATTTCTGAAGCAAACCAGGCTGACCACCTCTCAATAGCAGAGGTGAACAAGATATTCATGAGGCATAAATGTTGCTTAAGTGGCTAAAGTATTTTTAAAGGTAAACCTCATTTTTGTGTAAAGTGTTAAAAAAATTTAACAAGTCCATGTTCCTCAATTTTTATATTAAGTTTAAGATTAAATTAATCATATGTCCATGTTTTTAGGAAGGAAAAGAAAGTCCTACTGAATTTTAATTTGGATTCACTTAGTAAGTGAGCCATGTCTATAATTGCTCTTCCCTTTCTACTTCCTGTTCACAGCCAGGGACACTGGTTCGAGGTTGTCACCACTAAAATTTGTTAAGCATCAGCATCAATAAATTACACTGAAGCAACAAAGATGTGGAATAAATAACAGAAACTTACAGATAATGTAAAATATGAGAATCAGAAGAATGTGTGCATGAATATAAAAGAAAGAAAAAAATTATAGTGATAACTTGCTAAGATGTGTTTTCTTTATTATTATTTTGAAACCTCATGTGTTTCCCTGACAGCCATTCCATGCTTCCCAAAAGTATAGCAACAAGAAGGGAAATAATGACATGGGCTCTTGGAGTATTAATGCTTACTTGCTAAAATTTCAAAAAATTATAATTCAGCATACAATTTTTAAATTATACTTTCAAGTATTTATATTGAATATAAGATAATTCAAATTCCTTTAATTAGGTAACAATAGAGACTAACAAATGTATGTTTATTTAAACAGAAGATTTTAAATAAAAGAAAAAAATATACCATCATTAATTAGATTTAATATGGTAGATTATTCAAAAAAATTTTTTTAATTGGAAAACACATAAGGCAGAAAACTATTGCCACTTCCTGTTATATTAGAATTTAATTGGAACATTTTTATTAATGTTACATATTTTATTTATGTAACTTAATCAATAATGTTAAATAATTGCCATTTTTTAATGGAAAAGTCCCTTCCATACTTTAGTGAAATGATTGTAATTGAGCTTGTAGTAAAAGATGTGTCTATCAAGTTTTGTGTAATTAATTTTCTTAGGTCCAGGTTGCAAGCAGTCAGAATTGTATATGCTACTGCATGTGTTGTTTTTTTTTGTTTTTTGGGGGTTTTTTTGCAGTTTTTGGCCAGGGCTGGGTTTGAACCCACCACCTCCGGCCTATGGGGCCAGTGCCCTACTCCTTTGAGCCACAGGTGCCACCTTATTTTCTATTTTGATAGTTTTTAATACTTTAAAAGTAGCAGAAACAAGCAAAATTTTTAAGAACTATTTCATTTCTTTTTTTCACATTTTTTTTTTTTTTTTTTAATTTCAATAGATTCAGGAGGTACAAGTAGTTTTGTTACATGGATGGATTGCATAGTGATGAAGTTTAGCATACTATCACCAAAATAGTATACATTGTACCCAGTAGGTAATTTTTTTTTTACATTCCTCCCACTCTCCCCATTCTTAGTTTGTAATGTCCATTATTCCATTTTGTATGACCATATATATTCATATTTTAGCTCCCACTTATAAGTGAAAACATGTGGTCTTTGTTTTCTCATTTTTGAGTAACTTCACTGAGGATATTGGTCTCCATTTCCATCCAAGTTATTGCCAAAGACATTATATCATTTCTTTTATGGCTGAGTAGTATTCCGTGCTGTATATGATACCACATTTTCTTCATCTACTCATCAGTTGATGGGCATTTCGGTTGAGTCATACCTTTGCAATTGTGAATTGTGCTGCAATAAAAATTAGGGTGCAGGTGGCTTTTCAATATAATGACTTCTTGTCCTCTAAGTAGATACCCAGTAGTGGGATTGCTAGATGAAATGTTACAGTTACTTTTATTTCTTTGAGAAATCTCCATACTGTTTTCCATCAAGGTTGTACTAATTTACTGTGAAAAAAGAATTCTCATTTGTATTTTAAATAATGCTAATTTTTCTTGTACAGTTCATCTTGAATAATCCTTTTTCCTATGTAAAATGCTCACAGAAAACTTCTGCCTTAAAAAAAAAAAGATGTAATTAAACTTGAAAAACTGGTTAATTATTTTTATTAGCATTTAAATATGAGTATAACTTTTCTCATAGAGTCATGAACTGCTATAGTATAATAGCAGAAAGACAAACAACTTCTGAAGAAATATTTGGCACACAAAATGAATGCTCCATGGTGAGTCTCCCCTTTTAACAAAGTCAAAGAACAACCAAAGGTGTATTTGGAAGAGATTATTAGACAAGAGAAATGATTCCTACACTGCTGGGATGCGCATATTACTGTGTGGGAACATCCTTCACAGTTAGGATGCTTCTGAGAGAATGAGCTAAACTCTACGGATGCCTACATAAACATAGGGACATACGTATAACTCTCTAACACAAAGATCATTTTATTTTCCATACCTAATGTTTTCTTACTACTTTCCAGATTATGTAATCCATTTTACTAAGTAACCATGGTAGTACAGTAATTCTTAGGTCAAGGCTTTACAGGAAACAAAGCTTACATTTTTTTCTAGCAGCAGGAAACATTTGACTGAAAAGCAAATCACAATCTTTTGAGACTAGATGCATGCTGTGTAATTCTGAGTTCAGCATGTGTCTTGGGGGATGTGTTTAATAAATTCTTTTTTTCCTGAGGCAGCTCTATTTTGTCTGGCTAGAGATACAATAGACATTCTGTTCAACTATTAAAGCTCCATATTGACCTAAGCAAGAACTTATAAATTGTGAAAAAACAAATTAAAAATTGAAATTTGTTTTTGCTATTCTTTTTATAACATATTCTTGTTGAAAATTCTTTCTGGGAATATAAATAGTTAATTTTAAGTTATTTTCAAGTTCAGTTAGGGTAATAAAATGAAAAAAGAAAATGATACTAAAGATTTGCTTTTATTAGTGTTAATCATTTATAATTTATAAAACACATTTGCCCTCCAATTTCTCTCTCTCTCTTTCTCTCTCTCTCTCTCTCTCTCTATACACACACACACACACACACACACACACACACACACACATATATGTAGACATGAAATTTGGAAAACACAAAATACAATTTCTCTCTTCTCTCTTAATACTAAATTACAGGGTGGCCATAAAATCCATGTGCAATTATAAAGGAAAAATTAGAAGGAAAGACTCAGCAACTATTTACGAATATATGGATAATAGCTATTTATTGATACATACAGATGTTTGCAAGTCCAATAAAGTAAATTACTTCAGCTTTTTAATTCTTTATGCCAAACTCCTTAGATAGAATTATGAAAAGTAAAAATATCTCTTACTTTATAGTTATATTGGTTGTTTTTTCTTTTGTCCTAAATGTCCCTTTGCCAACATTAAATTTTATCATATTTGGAAAAATTGGTTGCTTTATTGATGAAACACTTTTTTTTTAAAAATGTTCAGTACAGGTAATTCATGTAGTGCTTACCTGCATTTTTTTTAGATTTTGAGATCTACATTATGTTTTCAAACTGAACTGCATAGTATATCACTCCCAAAGAAGGAAGATTATCTTATGGAATTTAAACACTAAGTATGATACTAGAAAGAAAACTCGGAGAGAGTAGCTTTTTTCAATGAAAAATAATAGGCAAAAATTTGGTTATCTTTTTTTTTTGGAGACAGAGTCTCACTATATTGCCCTCGGTAGAGTGCCATGGCGTCACAGCTCAGCAACCTCAAAGCCTTGGGCTTAAGTAATTCTCTTGCCTCAACCTCCCAAGTAGCTGGGACTACAGGTGCCTGCCACCATGCCCGGCTATTTTTTTTTGTTGTTGCAGTTGTCATTGTTACTTTAGCTGGCCTGGGCAGGGTTCGATCCTGCCAGCCTGGTTGTATGTGGTGGGTGCCCTACCCACTGAGTTATGGGCACTGCCAAAAATTTGGTTATCTTAAGGGTAATATTTCATTTGTAATATTTAATATGCAATTTAAATTTTAGCATTACAAACTGATGTTTTGTGTTTATCAGATTTTATGTTGTATTTTAGTTTAATGAGAACACTGGAAAACCTGGAGAGAAGAAGGTGGGAAACATGAAAATGCATAAGTAAAATATGGTGACTCATAAAATAGAAATAAGCAAGTAGGAATTGCAGGATAAAAGAAAGGAAAAATAAAAACAGAATAAGAAATATTCTACATATAAGACAAGAATGACTCAACAAGTAGAATAGTATGGTCTATATGATTCCTTTACCTTTTAAAATGTTTACTATATGTAATATTCAACTGTTTTCTGAAAGAAGTATGTATCTGAATATTTATGTTATAAAGATTATTTGAAACACTGTCATTTTTTAGCTTTATTAGACACATTTGTTAATTGTTTTACATTACCTTTTTCCTTATTTATTTTAAACCATAAATAAATGGTTATGGTTTAAGATTTAGGATGCCAGTGTAAATATATTTAAATCTTAAACTAAACCATAACCATTATATATATATATATATATATATACATATATATATATTCTTCTTCATTTTGCATCATCTCTGTACTTAATTATTCCAGTGGTGAAGTACTAATGTCCCATTGCATAAAAGCTGTGGGATAAGAGATTTTCTTGTAGCTATCATGGAAAATGCAGTCTCCCACTGTCTTTGCTCTGGACATAAATATTCAAATCAATCCTTACTTCTCCCCCAACACGCTCATTCCTTTGTAGCATCGGCTTGAGCTAAGTCATATCATTTTTATGAGTGATGCTTCTCAGGGCTGGTACCTTCAGGGCAGCTCCTTTGACATAGCTTCTCAACACAAAAACAAACTACACCCAATATGTAAGGGGAAAACAAAGATCAAGATGACCTTGAGGCATATAAGTGGAAGAGAGAAGGGCAGAAGGGTAGAAGGGATGTAGAAATCACTGGTTGATAACAATTCTAAAATTCAGCTGGGCAGATTTTCTGAGTTCCTTGATTAGAACAATTCTGTTCCCTGGGGTTCCTTCTGTGGTGCTCTTCACTCTGCTCACTTAGTATGTCTTCACTTTTGTGATGAAGGCATTTGTATGCAGCTGTAAAGCTTTCTCAGCATGCTACCTGCCCGAAGGAACTTGAAGGTAAAAAGGCAACTTTTTAATTTTAAAATGTTCATATGTCTGAGCCCATAAACACATAAGTTCACTTAAAACTTTGTGGGTTTCTCATGTGTCACAATAGAATTTCACTCCATTTAACATAATTTATCCCCACAAATATCTTTGAGAACAAGTCTCTTTCTGCTACAATGCAGGGTGCTGTGGGAAAATTTTCTTAAAATTCTTTGTCTTGTGTCAAAGATGAGTCATTGAGATGTTCCTCAGGATTCTCAGAGGCTCATTTGTGTAGATAAAAGATTCCATAAGGTACCTCTTTAAACCTTTTGGACATTTTAACAAAGGATTTTATGTCAGATCTTTGCAATGAGATTTTTTTTTTAACTTTGATTGTTGTTTGTTGGAGGAGACTGGGGAAGAAAAACAATTTAATCTTTGATCTCATCACATCTTGGCTCTTTTATATGCTCACAAAATTCTGCTTGAAAATGGAGTAGTTTCTGTCATATAACATCTTGTTTCTCCTATACTTTGTTATGAGCATCTAAAATAAAACATCTGGCACTTACAACATTTTGTATGAAATAGCCAGATCTGCAAGTTCTTTGGGTATACTTTTGATATTCCATGTTATTGCTGGCTACACTTTTGCTATTTTTTTTTTTTTTTGCTAGAATGTAACTTGTACATCCCTTTTCTATAGCTTTTCCTGGTGCATGCAATAGCAGTGCCTTCACTTCCCTTAAAACTCCACTATTAGCCTCCTTAACTGACTGTAGACCTGTTCCCACTAATAACTTCCAAAGCCAGTGCCACATTTTCTAAGGTTTTTATTATGGCAGTATCCCACTTCCAAATATCTATCAACTTATAATTTAGTTATCTGTTGCTGGATTATAGACCACATAAAAACCAAATGACTTAAAACAATAACAATAACCAGTTTATTTTTATCCACTTTCCCATTCTGGGATGTGCTAAAATGGGTATTTTTAAATTATTATTATTTTTCCTCAGAGTCTTCCTAGTGTCATTCTTGGGGCTGTATTTCTCTGTTAGGGGTAAGTGGGGGTATGTTCAGATGGGAGGCTACAATACTGAGAGGTCTAAATACTAAATGTCTCTGAGTCTCTGGGTGGCCTATCTTGCAGAATAGCTAAACATTTTAAAATTTTGCAGGATGACTCAGGTCATCCTGGTACTAAGAACTTAAAAATGGAAACTTTTTAATGTCTGGGGCTCAGAAATCTTAGAATATTACGTCTGCCAGGTATTTTGTCAAAATGGAACATTCTAGATTCAAGGGAGGGAATAGACTTAACCTCTTTATTAAAGAGTGCAAAGATCACATTGCAGGTGAAGATTAGAAATAGAAGATTTTGTGTACCCATCTTAGAAACACAGCCTTCCAAAATACAGGATGTCTATAAAGTTTGCATGCAATTTACTCGGTTAAACTATTTGTCCACCCTGTATATAGTGTAACTTGTTAGTATAGGTCTTTTGAACTTGTACATCATAAAACCATCGGTGTTATAATGGTATGGTGCCTCATAAGTTACCCAATTTAGTGTTAGGTACATCAGAAGAATCTCTCCTTTTTTGGAAACTATAATTAAAAATAACATTTCCTTGTACAAAATTTTTCTCCACAAAATATAGAAAAAAATAACAGTTTTATTGTTGAATGAGCATTAAAGCAGACTATGATGCACATTATGAGCAATCCTCATGGAGATTGCAAAGAACAAGGAAACTCTTTTATATAGTCAGGCAAATGCAATCCATTACATACATGTTAAATATTTTTATCCAAAGGAAAAATGAAACTTGCTTGTTTTGACAAATAGGAATTTACATTTTGAAGTCAAATACTTAGTTTTAAACTTCCAAGGAGAGAGGGAGAAATAAGATTGCTTTCTTTGATGTTTATGTTTCAAAAAGGATGGCTTCAGAGTTTCCACAAAAGACATTTCTGGGATGTAAAACTGACAAGATCATAGAGGTTTAAAAAGATTTGCGTATAACTCCAAAGGAACAGAGAAAGCATTTATATTTTCAGGTATTCTAAAGGCACGGGGTAGTTCTGCAATTGTTAGGGAGAGAGTTTATTCCCTTTCCCTTTGGCAACAAAGAAAATTTTTAATGTAATTTTTTTTTAGATTTGTATTTACCCTTACATTGGACACTGTTCTTAATAGATGATTATCTAGAAGTGAATTAAATGCTTTGAAGAGAAGATCTCTGTGGTGTAAATTGTATTGTTTTGGATACTAGTCATTAGGAAAGTATTCTTTATATTCCATCAAAAATTTGTACCAACTTTTACCCATTTATCCTAGGCTATCATCTATTTAATTCCCTATTCTCTTATTTTCTAATTTCTTGATTCCATCATCATTACCCATTAAATTTACCTTCATTATTGTTATTGAAGAGTTCTTTGCAAATCTGATCATGTCACTTTTCTTTTCAGATTACACATTAGGTTTTAATTGCCTTCAAAATAAATTTCACATTTCTTTTAACGCCATACAAGGAGACCACTGTAAGCTTCCCTTTGCCTACCTCATGCTTGCACCATTCTTTAGCAGTAAGTTGAAATTTTTAGTTCTTCAGGGGCATCATGCCCTCTTAACCTTTGTGCTGTTGTATGTACTATTCCTTTCATGTTGAGTATGCTCCTATCCCTTATCCATTTTGCTAATACCTATTTATTATTCAGGGGTTCAACTGAGACTTTTATTTCCTCTGAGAAGCCCTTCTTTCATATCCCTAGTTTCTGTCCAGTGACTTTTTTTGATGCTCTTTCCTATGTCTTTTTCATCTCTGTAACCTGCTCCCAAGCACTTGGTGGGCAGATTTTACTAAATAAATGTTTGATAACTTAAAAAAGAAATGAGTTCTTTGAGGTAAATCATCTGATACTATTGAGGACTGAGGTAAGAAGCAGCTGAAAATTTATTTCAGGTATTTTGATTTTTATAGAGAGAATTGAAAAGGCTAAGAACAAGTTGATTTTGCCGGGGGAGGGGGAACCAAAGATTGCCAGTATGAGGGGTTTTTGTGGGAAGGATAGACTCAAGGAGATGGTTTAGAGTAATCTATAAAAGAGAATTTTATGCTAGAATTTGAAATGGTAGCATTAGGGCTCAGTCAAGATAAGGTTAATATCCTGCCAGAGTTAGAATACATTTAGAAATCAATAACCTTAAGGGTAAAATTAGGAAAAAAATGACCTTCAAATTTGGAAGTTAGTGAATCAAAAAAGAAATAAAAATGTATTTGTCCCTCTTGCAATTGTGTCTTGTGCCCAAAAGGGACTTTGCCTAACAAATGCAATCAGTGTAATCTGGTTTATTGTACCCTCAATGAATCCCCAACAATAAAAAAAAAAAATGTATTTGTCAAGCCAACTGAGGTCATAATAACTAAATTTACTACTGCATAACTGAGCTTAGATACATATTTGCTTGTCTTTTAATACATTGAGTTGTATGTGTTTTGCCAATTCAGGAAATGGAAAAGTTGATTTCACTAAAGAAAAGATTTTGGAAATTCTAAATCTGAACTCTTGGAAAGAGAGCTGCTTAATGGTAAAGGTTAGATAACTAGAAAAGGTATCGTGGAAATTGGAGATTAGTTTTCAAATTTCATGCTGCATATGTGGCCTATTTGGTATGCACCTATACATGGAGATGGCACTTGAAGCGGAGCTGTTTTATGTTAAGTGATTTAGATTATAACAGAGGATTCAGGAGACACATGGAAGCAAACACTCCTGTATCTAGTTTAAAAAACACTTAGTGTCTCTATAGGAAAATTTGAATACAAAAAATATAATAAGACACTATAATGTCCCACACAAAAATAAGTTTGTCAGGTAATAAATTTAGCAAGCAAAAAGCTGGATATATATAACTGAAACTATAAAAGTTTTTTAAAGGATACAAAGCAAAACTTGCACATATGTAGGAAAACATTCCACAGTATCATGTAAAAAAATGAATATTATAAATTTAATGCAATATGTTTATTCATATATTTATTGATTTAGCAAATGTTTATTGAATGCCCACTTTGTCCTTGATATTAGCATACAGTGATGAGAAAAATGGGCAAGATTCCTGCCTCCTAGAGCTTGAATTCTAATGGTAGAGACAAAAAATATGCATGTGAACTAGTAATTCTTTTTAGATAGTAATAAGAGGCACAAAGGAAAAGAAATCAAGGTAAGAGCACAAGAATCGTAGTGGTCTGACCTTTTCAGTAAATACCTAGGGGAAATCTCTGTGAAGAGGGCTTTAAGGAGATGCATTGGAGCAGTGAGAGATCATTCCAGGCCAATAGTCTAAGGAAAAAGGCTTCCATTCAGGAGAATCAAGTGCAAAAGCCCTGAGGCCAAAGCATTCCTGGTCTGTTAGAGAAGAAGAAAGCAGTTAAGAGGACCTAGATTTCACAGTGTATACCAAATCAGTACACTGTACCCCATAAATGCATCAATGTACACAGTTATGATTTAATAAAGAAAAATTAAAAATTAAAAAAAAAAGAGTGCCTGGAGGGGAGTATGATAAAAGTGAATTTGGTTGAGCAGTCAAAAGAAAACCTGTGTAAGTCCTGTGCACATATATCAAATATAGATATAAATATGTATATTAGATTATATTAAAAATTTTCAATATACATTGTAGTTAAAGAGGGAGAACTCCAGGCAAAAATAAATAAATAAATATCTAAAAACACCTAATATACAAATATATGATTCACTATGGGAGAAAGACAAATGCCAATAAACAATATGAAATTCAAATTACTTAACAAAGAACTATGAAACAAAAAATGGTCTATTGTTTTCATCAAAAGGTTAGCAAAAGTAATAAAGAATAAACACATTCAGCACTACAATATTTTTGGGAAAACAGTTTCCCTGCAAATCTGTGTCTTAAAAAATATCCTTTTAAAAATAGATCATATTAAGGATCTAGTTTTAAAGACACTTATTCAATATTTTTGTAAGCAACACACTCAAAAAAAGCCTGCATATCTCTATCCAAGATTTATGGTGCACATTCTTATCTATAATAATAATAATAATAATGCAAAAAAAGTAAAAAAAAAAAAAAAAAACATTTGGGTTTCGGCAAGAGACTTTAAATACTTGCCTCAACAAGAAGGGGATTAGTCCTATTAACTGCCAAAAAGGGAGGCATCTGTTTATTTTTACAGGAGAAGTGCTACTTTT
>CAUYPK010055628.1:0-119529 GCA_963574355.1 Loris lydekkerianus
GTTCCTCCACCACCTTTCCAGTTCACACTACCCTGTGCTAACCGCACTGCGATCTGTGAACTCGCACAGGTGAGAAGACCCATGCGATCAGATTCCACTGCAGGAAAAAAGAAGGCACGTATGCCTTTTTTCTTCCAAATCTAATGTGAGTTCAGCCATATGCTCAGAGATCGCAATAGTGTGAACTGGGGCTTATACAGCACACAACATACAACATCATACACAACTGAATAGCAATCAGAATATAAATGCACTTACTGGCAGTTAAATTGGGTTTCCTACTCCTCGGCTGTCTGCAGAGCCGGATTAAGTTCCCATGGGGCCCTAGGCAGATTACCAGTTTGGGACGCCCATGCAACAACATGGAACACTGACCATTTGCATTAACACTGACCACTGATGATTTGCGATAACACTGACTGCTGCCAATTTGCATTAATACCGAGCACTAACAATTTGCATTAACACTGAGCACTTACAATTATCATTACCACTGAACACTGACTATTTGCATTAGCACAGAGCACTGACTATTTGCATTATCACTGTGATGCAAATCCCCTGGAAACCACTCCCAACCAACTGACCAACTTAAAAAAAAAAAAGGCTCTCCTAACTTCAAAAAAAGAGGCTCTTCTAACTTCAAGAAAAAGGCACCCCCTATCTTCAAAAGAAAAAGACTTCCTAACTTCAGAAAAAAAACCCTTAACCACAAAAGGCCCTACTAACTGCAAAACAAACAAACAAACAAAAAAAATAGACCTCCCCACTTCAGAAAAAAAAAAAAAAATCCTAACTTGTTCTTACCTTAGTCCTTAGGCAGCAGCAGGCTCTGCACAGGGAACCTGGTGACTCCTATGATTACAACAGAGACTGAGAGGAGGAGGCACAAGCACTGTGAGAGGAGGAGTCAAGAGACAGAGAGAAGGAGGGGAGCCGGAGAGTGGGAGGCACATTCCACACATGCTCACTGCTGGCGGGACAAGTGGGATGCTAAGCAGGAGGGCAAAAACACCCGGCAGGGAGAGACAGAGACAAGGGACAGGGAGAGACAGAGAGGAGCAGAGTTGGAGAGTTGGAGCACATTCCACACATGCACACTGCGGGCCAGGATGAGTGAGCTGCTAACAGTGGGGAGACACAGAGAGAAGCAAGGGCGGGGAGAAACAGAGAGAAGGAGCAGAGTCAGAGAGTTGGCGCACTTTCCATATATGCACACTGCAGCCTGGGACAAGTTGGCTGTAAGCAAGACAGACAGCTGTGGCAAAAACACTGGGTGGGCCGCATGTGGCCCACAAGTGGTAGTTTGAGGATCCCTGTTCTAGAGGCTGCATAATCTTTGGCCGAGGGCCTCCTTCCTCCATTTCCAACATCAGCAGCAATAGTAGGCCAAATACTCACTGCATATCCCTCTGAATTAGTCTTCTGCCTTCCCCCTCTTTTTTTTTTTTTTTTTTCTTTTTTATTTGCGATAGTCTCACTCTGTTGCCCTGGGGTTGAGTGCCATGGTGTCTTCATAGCTTACAGTAACCCCCAACTCTTGGGCTCAAGTGATCCTCATGCCCCAACTTCCCAAGTAGCTGGGACTACAGGTGTCTGCCACAGTGCCCAATTGGTTTTTCTATTTTTAGCAGAGATGGGGGCTCGAAGTCTTGCTCTTCCTGGTCTACAACTCCTGAGCTCAAGCAATCCACTCTCCTCAGCTTCCCAGAGTGTTAGGATTACAAGCCTGAACCACCACACGAGGCCATGTTTAAGGATTTACGTGAATAATTTGGGCACCCCTGGATAATTCAAAATAATCTGTGTCTCAAGGTCTGCACACTTAATCCCATTTGCAAAGTCCCTTTTGCCATGTAAGATAAACATGCTTATAGGTTTTAGGTTAGGACATGGATACCATGTGAAGATAAGGGGACTTTATTCTACCTACCACAGGGAAAATTAAGAAAAACTTCAGCCAGGCATGGCAGCACACACCTATAATCCTAGCATTCTGGGAAGCCAAGGCAAGCAGGTCCCTTGAGGTCAGGAGTTCGAGACCAGACTGAGCAGAGACCAGGCTGAACAAGAGCAAGACCCATCTCTAAAAAAAAAATAGAAAACATAAGCCAAGCATTGTGCCAGGTTCCTGTAGTTCCAGCTAGTTCCAGCTAGTCCCAGCTACTTGGGAAGCTGAGGCAGGAGGATTGATTGAACCCAGAAGTTTGAGGTTGCTGTGAGAGAGGCTGATCATGGCACTCTAGCCTGGAGCAACAGTGAGACTGTCTCAACAAAGAGAAGAAGAAAGAAAAACTTCATAAAAAAAGTAACACTTGCGTTCACTCTTAAATTTTATTGCAACTTTTAATTTGCCTTCATAATATTATTCGTTTTTACATTCTTGCTTTTGCCATTTCTGCATCAATCATTTAATTCTATGTTAAAACTTTGTGACAAAAAAAAAAGAAAGAAAAAGAAAACTTTGTGACTCCTTCAAGAAATGGCTATAGTTTGTGTCATTTTTCCTAAGAATTATAACCAAACATTTAAAAAATTCTAGTCAGGCTATTTTAATGCTCCTTCAATTGTTTAACATTCTGCCTTTTTATACACTAGATAGCAATTGTTTTAGTCTTTTTCAAATTATAAATCTCATTCTATGGGAGTAAATTTATTAACTTTTACATAGCACCTAACCCAGAGTCATGCACAGAAAATAATGAGAAGAAAATTAAAAGTAAAATAAAAAGCAAAGATTGGGATTTCCCTACCTTCCAAGTGTTAAACCCTCATAGACAATAAAAGTGAGCTTGAAACAGTACCAGCTGTGGCTCAAAATAGCTTTAGTATATATCTCTGTCTTTTGTCATTTGATCCTGGTCCTTATTAGATCGATGACTTTGATGGATGAAAGCCCTGAGGAAGGTAAGATGACAAGATTGGAATTGGGAAAAAAGCCAGCATTTAAAAGATGGAAGGACCGGATTCAGGAGAAGCCATTGCATAGGACAATTCGAGTTGTGTAAAAAGCATTTCTCCCTGAGTTCAAGGCTTATCTTTCTATGTTCGTCACTTCACTGTTTACTTCTAACATAAGATGACTCTGAAAGAACCTTACAACAGTTTGGTTTATTCTCAACTGCCACTTGTCACTTCTTTCATGACAGGAAGAATTGTATTCACTCTGACTAAAAATGTCAGAAGGTGAATTTGGTGGAGTAAGTCTCCTTTCCATCCATACCTCCCAGTCACTCAGCTCCTGTAGTTTTTATTACTGGTTTCTTATATATCTTTCCAGAGATATCTCACACATATGCAAGTAAATGCATCTGTAGATGCTTTTTCTCTTTTTCTTTCTTTCTTTTTTTTTTTTTGAAACAGAGTCTCACTCTGTTGCCCATGCTAGAGTGCCACGGTGTCAGCCTAGCTCACAGCAACCTCAGACTCCTGGGTTCAAGTGATACAGGTGCAGACCAAAATGGCCAGCTAATTTTTCCCCTAGTTTTAGTAGAGACAGGGTTTTGCTCTTGCTCAGATTGGTCTCAAACTCCAGAGTTGGGGATATCCTCCTACTTCAGCCTCCCAGGGTGGAAGGATTACAGGTGTGAGTCACTAAGCCTGGCCTAGATTCTATTTCTTTACATGCACTTTATGGGGCACTGTTCCTCAACTTCCTTTTTTCATTAATATTTTCTCAGTTTATTCAAGAATGGTACATAAAGTTCTGCCTCATTATTATTATTATTAAAGACAAGGTCTCACTTTGTCACCCAGGCTGGAGTGTAGTCAGGTCATCATAACTCACTGCAACCACAAACTCCTGAGTTCAAGCTATCCTTGTTAGTTGGCCTCCCAAATAGCTGGGACTAGAGTCATGTGACATCACATCCCCCTAATTTTTAAATTTTTGGTAGAGATGGTGCTCTTCATACTGCCCAGGCTGGTCTCAAACACCTATCTTCAAGCAATCCTCCAGACTACACCACCCAAAGTGCTAAGATTATAGCCGTGAGTCACTGCATCTGGGCTGCCTCATTATTATTATTATTTTTTTGAGACAGAGTCTCAAGCTGTGGCCCTGGGTAGCATGCTGTGGTGTCACAGCTCATAGCAACCTTAAACACTTGAGCTCAAGTGATTCCTTGCCTCCGCCTCCCAAGTAGCTGGGGCTACAGGAGCCTGCCACAATGCCCGGCTATTGTTTGGTTGTAGTTGTCAGTGTTGTTTGGTGGGCCTGGGCTGGATTCGAACCTGCCAGCTCCAGTGCATGTGGCTGGTGTCCTAGCCACTTGAGCGACAGGCGCCAAGCCGTTATTTTGAATTATTGTATAATGTGTATTTGGAAATAGGTTTTTAAAAAATAGACTTTACTTACTTAATACTTTACTTAATACTTTATAATACTTAATAATTTACTTAGACTTTTGGGATAGTTTTGGATTTATAGAAAAATTGAGAAAGTAGAACATAGAGTTTCCATGTATCCCCTTCATCCAAGTTCCCCTATTATTAACTTCTTACATTTGCTCAGTACAAATGTAAGTACATTTGCAATTAATAAAATGATGTAAGCACACTATTGTTAACTAAAGCCCATAGTTTGTTCACATCCTCTTAGCTTTTACCTAACGTCCTTTTTCTGTTCCAGAATCCCATTACATCTACCTGTCCTGTTTCCTTAGGCTCCCTTGGCTATGAGAACCTTGTTTTTGAGGATGTTGTCAGTTTTGAGGAGTGCTGGTCAAGATTTTATAGGATGCCCTCTATTAGAATTTGTTTTTCTTATTACTAGACTAGGGTTAAGGATTGGGAGAGGAAAACTACGTAAAGGACCATTTTTACCATATCACATCATGGCACATAGTATCAATGTGGTTTATCACTATTGATGTTTATACCTTGATCCCCTTTGTTATTTTTCTCCTCTGTAAAGATATTTTTTCCTCTTTTAAATACTGTATTCTTTGGAAAGAAGTCACTATACTTAACGAAGGAAGCCCATACTTAAGGAGTGGGGATAAAAAGAAAAATTTTAAATACTTGCTAAAATTGTTTTTACAGATTGGCTAAAAGTATAGCTAGTTGCAAAGAAGAGGAAGAAAATAACAGAAAGAGAGCATACAGCTAGGTTTTGGAAACTTTGTTTTTGGAGACAGTTTCACTCTGGTGCCCTGGGTAGAGTGCCTCATGTCATAGCTCACAGCAACTTCAAACTTGGGCTCAGGCAATCCTCTTGCCTCAGTTTCCTGGGTAGCTGGGACTACAGGCACCTGCCACAACATTCAGCTAGTTTTTCTATTTTTAGTAGAGACAAGGTCTCACTCTTACTCAGACTGGTCTTGAAGTCCTGAGTTCAAGCAATCCAACTACCTCAGCCACCCAAAATGCTAGGATTACAGGCCTAAGTCACTGCACCTGGCCTTTTTTTTTTTTTTTTAGACAGAGTCCCACTTTCTTGGCCCCAGTAGAGTGGCATGGCATCATACCTCATAGCAATCTTAAACTCCTGGGCTCACGCGATCCTCCTGCCTTGGTTTCTCAAAGTGCTTGGATTATAAGCATGAGAAGCCATCCTGGCCACTGTGTTGAGCGTATTTTAAATTCTCTTGGGTATGTACCTAGGTGTGGAATTGCTGGTTCATATGGCAACTGTTTATAGGAACTGAATTTTCTCTTACAAAGCAGCTGTACCATTTCACATTTTGAGCAGTAATGTATGAGGTTCCAATTTCTCCACATCACTGCCAACACATTATTGTCTATCTTTTAAATAATAAATATTCTGGTAGGTGTGAAATGGTACAGTAAGTCTTCACTTAATGTCACTGACAAGTCCTTAGGAAACTGTGACTTTTTTTTTTTTTTGTAGAGACAGAGTCTCACTGTACCGCCCTCGGGTAGAGTGCCATGATGTCACACGGCTCACAGCAACCTCTAACTCTTGGGCTTCCGCGATTCTCTTGCCTCAGCCTCCAGAGCAGCTGGGACTACAGGTGCCCACCACAATGCCTGGCTATTTTTTTGTTGCAGTTTGGCTGGGGCTGGATTTGAACCTGCCACCCTCGGCATATGGGGCCAGCGCCCTACTCACTGAGCCACAGGCACTGCCCGGGAAACTGTGACTTTAAGTGGATCGATGTACAAAAAGCTCAATTTTTCCACAGCCTAACTGACATAAAGAAGAGTTAACTTCGTACAGAACAGTTCTGATCAGAAAAACATTACCAGGTGGTGCCTGTGGCTCAGTGAGTAGGGTGCCGGCCCCATATACTGAGGGTGGTGGGTTCAAACCTGGCCCTGGCCAAACTGCAACAACAACAACAAAAAGTAAATAAATAAAAGTCTTAAAAAAAAAAAAGAAAAGAAAAACATCACCAAATTTCTAAACACAGTCCAAATACTTATAATATTAAACTTTGAAATAAATGTTGGAATAAATGTGAGCTATACATACATTTAATAAAGATTAATAAAAACCCACTGTGCTTCGTTGTTAGTTTTATTTTTATTTTTTTTGAGACAGAGCCTCACTATGTCACCCTCAGTAGAGTGTCCCTTTTATTTAAAAAAATCGAAGAACTTTACTAGGATAAGTCTTGGTGTTAACTCTTCAAGGTTGGTTTTTACAATGTTCTCTTTTAACATGCATTGAAAGTTTTTTTTTTTTTTTTTTTTTTTAAGAAAATGTTATCAAATTATAGTTTTCCATTGTGTTCTGTTCCATTGCTTTGGTTTTCCTCAGGGACTCTAATTAATATGCATCTACTTTGCTTATCTTGTATATCCTTCACTTTATCCAGCATCCTTTTGTTCTCCTATCTGTTGTTTTGTTTTGTTTTGTTTTGTTTTGTTTTGTTTTGAGACACAGTGATTTTTTTCACCCTCGGTAGAGTGCTATGGCATCATAGCTCACAGCAAACCTCAAAATCTTGGGCTCCAGTGATTCTCTTGCCTCTGCCTCTCAAGTAGCTGGGACTATAGCTACAATGCCCAGCTATTTTTAGAAACAGGGTCTGGATCTTGCTCAGGCTGGTCTCAAACTCCTGAGCTCAGGCAATCCACCCGCCTCAGCCTCCCAGAGAGTTAGAATTACAGGCGTGAGCCACCACACCTGGCCTTTTTTTTTTTTTTTTCTTTTATTTTATTGGGACAGGCTCACTCTGTTGCCTAGGTTAGAGTACAGTGGCATCATCATAGCTCACAGCCGCCTCAAACTCCTGAGCTCAAGCCATCTTCTGCTTTAGTTTCCCAAGGAGTTGGGACTATAGGTGGGCACCACCAGGCTTGGCTAAGTTTTCTATTTTCTGTAGAGACAGGTACCTCCTTCGTGCTCAGGCTGGTCTTGAACTCCTGTCCTCAAGCAATTCTTCCACCTTGGCCCCCCAAAGTGCTAAGCTTACTGATATGAGTTACCACACCATCTTCTTCTTTTTTTTTTGAGACCGAGTCTCAAGCTGTCACCCTGGGTAGAGTGCTGTGGCATCACAGCTCACAGCAACCTCACACTCTTGGGCTCAAGCGATTCTCTTGCCTCAGCCTCTCGAGTAGCTGGGACTATAGGGACCTGCCACAATGCCCGGCTATTTTTTTGTTGCAGTTGTCATTATTGTTTTCACCTGGCCCAGGCAGGGTTCGAACCTGCCAAAACAGGTGCTGCCCCATCTTTTTCTTTAGTATGCTTCTCCATAACAAACTTTTTTGAATTCCTTTTGTCATTTCTAAATTTTTCCACAATTTTACTTGCGTTTTACATTCTCGTTTTACTATCATTGTAGAGATTTTTCTATCACATTTCCGAGTTACGTTCTTTTGTCACGGCTTCATTTTCCTCATTTTTTATAATTGATTTTGGAATGTTATTAGAGTTTGCAGATTTTATCTGTCTTGGGGCCACAATCTTCTACTGTATTCCTATTAGTTATTTTAACTTTATTCAGTTCATTTTTCCTTTTCTTTTTTTGGTAATAATTTAAGGCTAGGGTTAGTGTTTGTTTTTTTATTCTTGCTTAGGTGGGATGGGTTTTCTGAACCATTAGGAGAAGATGCCTCTTAAATGGGCAGGAATGGGCCAAGAGACTTCAGTTTCATAGCTCTAGGGCTCCCTCCTCTGTTAATGTCAAGTACTCATCATCATCTCTTGTATTTACATCTTTAAGTGCTGCATTTTGCTAACGTATTACTTTGTATCACATATTCACACAATCTAAATTTTATTACCTACCCACATATTCCTGCTATTCTCAATTTGTTTTTTGTTTCTAGCAATATTCCACAGGGTGAGGCTCTTTCCTTAATGAAAGCAGCATTTAAAAGTTATTGATACATAGAAGACGTAAGCCTGCCACCACACTGTTTCTTACAAGATTGGATTTTTTCCACCCCCCTCAATTTAAAGCATGCAAGGGCTTTGTTTGTAAGTTTCTTTCCTTTTTTTTTTTTTTTTTTAATTTTAAGACAGAGTCTCACTTTGTCACCCTCAGTAGAGTGCTATAGCATCATAGCTCACAGCAACCTCAAACTCTTGGGCTCAAGTGATTTTCTTGCATCAGCTTCCCCAGTAGCTGGGACTACAGGTGTCTGCCATGACGGGCTGTTTTTAGACATGGGGTCTCACTCTTGCTTAGGCTGGTCTGGAACTCCTGAGCTCAGGCAATCCATCTGCCTCAGCCTCCTGGAGTGCTGGGATTACAGGTAGAAACTACCATGCCCCGCCTTGTATAGAAGCTTTAAACTTTAATGCAAACTGAACAATTTTCCACGTCCTATGATGTGTTTACCTAATAATGCACCTCTGCCAATTATAAATGCCTTAGAGTAGTAATACTACTATAAGTCCCTGTCACCTCAAAATATTCCTTCATTGCCTTCAGCATTGCCCTCTTAGAATAGTTTTAAGGCTTAAAACTAATGCAATGGCTTTTTACATTTTAACTCTAGGTACCTATTTCCTCAAATGCATAGAAAATCAAAATGAAAAGGCTCAACTATCCAACTATTTGGCCTTCTTTCCCCTCTGGGACCTACTTTTCTCTGAGAAGTTCTTTGGCTCTTAGTTTGAAGAACACTGAACTAAAAAGAAAGCAAGCTTTACATTTTAAGTGAAGAGTTAATGGCTTTAGAAATGCAAGGAAATCACACTGATTATTTTAAGGCTCATTCTCAGAAGAATGATTCAGCATCTAGGGTGAGACCTGGGAATTTGTAATTTGTTAACCTTCTCTTGGTGACTTTAATGCACACTCAAGTTTTAGAACCATTAAGTGAGACATATGCTGTCCAATATGGTAGCAACCAGCCACGTATGATTATTTGTAGAGACAGAGTTTCACTTCATTTCCCTTGGTAGAGTGCCGTGGCATCACACCGCTCACAGCAACCTCCAACTCCTGGGCTTAGGGGATTATCATGCCTCAGCCTCCCGAGTAGCTGGGACTACTAGCGCCTGCCACGCCTGGCTATTCACATATGACTATTTAATTAAAATTAAAAATTTAGGTCCTCAGTTGCGCTAGCCACCTTTCAAGTGTTCAACAGCCACATGAGAATAGTGAGCACCATATTGTAGTGCAAACACTGAACATTTTCTTTCTTTTTTTTGTAGAGACAGAGTCTCACTTTATCACCCTCGGTAGAGTGCTGTTGTGTCACACAGCTCACAGCAACCTCCTACTCCTGGGCTTAGGCGATTCTCTTGCATCAGCCTCCCAAGTAGCTGGTACTACAGGCGCCCAAAACAAGGCCTGGCTATTTTTTTGTTGCAATTTGGCCCGGGCTGGGTTCGAACCTGCCACCTTTGGTATATGGGGCCGGCACCCTACCCAGTGAGCCACAGGTGCCGCCCCCATTTTCATCATTGCAGAACTCTTCTGGACAGTGCTGCTTTATACAGCTGCACTGGCAGATATTTAAATAACTATTTCTATTTTTAACTGATTTTTAAATCTCCCTTTTAAAGTTGTGTTTTATGATTTACTTATAGTACAGCACTCATGAATATAATATGAAATATATGTATGTACACTTATTTGGTATGCATGCTTAAAATTTTACTCAAGTGGTATATGGTTAAAAAGCTTGGAGACCCATGTACACTGAACACCTATGTCTTTTAAAACATTGCCTGGGCTGACAAAGACAACTTTTAACTACAGCTCTTTATCAGGTACAATTATTATTATTTTTAATATATTTAACATATTTTTAATATATTATGTCACCCTTGGTAGAGTGCCATGGCATCACAACTCACAGCAACCTCAAACTCTTGGACTTAAGCGATTCTCTTGCCTCAGCCTCCCAGTAGCTGGGACTACAGGCGCCCAGCACAATGCCTGATTATTTTGTTGTTATTGTTGCCATTATTTAGCAGGCCCTGGCTGGGTTTGAACCCACCAGCCCCGGTGCATGTGGCTGGTGCCCTAACCACTGAACTACGGGCACCGAGCCAAGGTACAGATTTTTATACTTCAAACCCAAATTCCCAAACATAAGCAGACTTTTTCTTTTTAAATATACACATATATTTTATTTCAAAAAGCACAAGAACATTATACAAGTTTTAAATTTACATTTTTTGCAATAAAAGATATCAATATATGCATCATTTGTATAACTATATCATGGATGGAATTTCAATCAGTGGTATAAACATGTTGCAGTAACTAAATATAGATCATCATCACAGTGAACCAAAATGCATAGTTGTTATGAAATGACAAATGACCACTAACAGATGAACTCACACCCCATATACCAACATAATAAATTAATTATACAGATACATATTTTTCTTCACTGTTATCATTAAAACTCTTGCCAGCCCCTGACCAAACAGAAAGTTTTAGACCCATCCTCTTGAACCAGTGCCTTCATGTACTACACTAAAGAAAATAAAGTGACTTAGTTGCTTGTTTGCAAGTAAACTTGGTAAGCGTAATTGTTTGCAATGATGAAGGCAAACCTTAAGGACATGTGAATACAGTTAGAAATCCCTTGGGCTAGGGGTAGCACTGAGATGTTATGTTCATCTACAGTGCAGAGATCTGAATCTTAATAAGCAAAAAATAGGAAATGTGCTCTTTGGCAGTAAAGGTCTGGCTGGCCATTGCCAGATAATCCCTCTGGCAGCTTGAGAATTTAACTCCAAGATTTATGAAGTGAATATAAAAGGACTAGAAATAAAGTCAGTTTATCTTTGCTGCACTGGGACCAATCAATTAGGGCACAAGTCTGCATCTTCTTTTTTCTATAATAGCCTAGACTTCCCGGCCCAACAACCCATCCAACACAATTATATAGGAAACAAAGGGAAATCTTCAAATCATTCAATCATACTGGCAAATGAGATAAACTGAATACTTAATTTTCTGATTCTTACCTGTTAACTGTTACAAACTGTTCATTAGTATTTATTTCCTGATACTTTCTGCATAGCAATTTAAGTAAAAATCATGATTGTAATTCTGGTGCCTACTTATGCCAATTCCTTACCACAAAATCCACTTTTCTTGAAAGCAGTGGTTCTCAACCTGTGGGTCGTGACCCACAGGAACTGTATTAAAGGGCCGCGGCATTAGGAAGGTTGAGAAACACTGCTTTAAAGTATCACAAAATTTAGTCCCAAATGTGCATTATTAATCACTTATCAAATATATTTTTACTTGCTTGCCTTTGCTGAGCAAAAAGAAGGTAGGAAAACATTTATACACTTTATATAGACAGTAGTAGCAAAAGGCAAATAAGATACGGTCTTTGAATGATTCTTTCAAACTCCTAACATTACTCCAGAGACAACAAAAGCTAAAATGGAAGGTTTCAAACTTATCCTCTGTGTGCTGTTTTATATCACAAATTTTTCATATAAAATATTAAAGCCAAGAGCCAAAAAGTCTATGCACAGATTTGGGGGAGCTCTTTTTTTTTTTATGAACGATATGGCTCAACCACAGTATGTTACAACAGGACACTGACTATTGATCACATAGCTTTTTTGGTGGTTTGGACTAGTCATAAAACCAGAGTTTATGAAAAGTTAGCACACAGATAACATCAAGGATTTGTCTTTTACAAAGACAAGTTTGCAGAATTGCCTTAAGTCTCACTGTTCTAATTTACAGTTGTTATGCTTCATTTACTGGGAATTTTCTTTTCTCTTTCTACAAATAGTTTACATCAGAGCTGCAACAGATTTTGAGAATCAAACAGGATGGTGCCATAATCACAAGATAAGTGATCTCATTATAAAAACCTGCCTTTTGAAAATGTAAATTATATTTTCAAAACTCAAAAAGCTATTTGTAGTAAGAGGTTAGAATTACAGGCCCTTTGTACCATCAGAAATTAATAATAAATACGTTATTCTAACTCTTTTTGAGGTCCACAGTGGGAAGAAAAGTTTTTCCACACAGGCAAAATTGCACTCTGGCCATACAGACATTTAGTTTAATTTGTGGCTTTAGCAGCAGGTGGTACATTCAGAGTGTTTCCTTAAAAGAGAATAATACAAAAATTCACTTTTTTGGAAATCTTTCTCAATTGCAGATATTGCATGGTTTCTGTAATTACTCTTTAGCTGCAAGGAGGGCTATCGCAGATTATCAGAATCTTGGTGGTCCAATATTAGCTGAATTAAACTGTGGGAAAACACCAAATACAAAATTGTGGGAGAGTTAACCAACATATAAAAATGTCCACAACTATTTGATGTGACTTCATTTGCCAAATGGATGCAATGAAATGGGACAAATTATGAAGGGGAACAAGATTCCTGGAAATACTAGCACTCAACATTTGGGGTGAACAAGCATTTCTTCAGTGTACTAGAACATAAAATAGATTAATCTATGTCCTTTTTTCCCTTAAAGCATGTGTTTGCTAATTGAAATCAATACTCCATTAAGGAATATTTTATTGATTTATGTGAATCTGGAAATGAAGCAAAAGACCTCTGACTTTCCCCATCCCTCAGAAAGTTCTCCATAATTTTGAGTCAGTCTTTGTTACTGTCGTCATTCCTGACTGTCTTGAGGCAGAGTTGGAGCTCACAGTAACTGCCAGTTGAATCCAAATAACATTTGATTAGTTTCCTGGCTCCTAGCAATTTCTTCTATAATGCAGTGTTGCTGCCAGACCAAATGGAGTTTCCGATACCGCTCACGTGATAAATGAAGGGGGTTTCCCCTCCTTCAAGGAAGAAAAGAAAAGACATGTAAGTTTGAATCAAATAACTGACATATCTTTACTGTTTGAATTACTATGTACTCTCAAGAGATTTCTGGAATCACCAGCACAGGGTTCTGAAAGGGACATTTTCCTTTCATACTGAGAACTTGGTAGGTTACTTAGCTAGTAAAGCAGAAATTTACTCCTTCACTATTCATAAAATAGATCAAGTATACCCCGGGCATTATAGAACCTTTATTATAGAGCCATTATTTAAATAGCCATTAAAGTTTATAACTTGAAGCAGCATCCTTCTTTTTTGGGTAGTTGGCCTGAATGGGACTCTCATGGTTTTTGGCCTCCTAAAGCTTATCAAACTTTGATTTATGATCTTTGCACAGTAGAGAAATTAGCAAATACTTAAGTAAAGAAACCATACTTCAATTCCAGGGCCATATAGTTTGCGACATTGTATAACAGCTAATCTAAAATAATCAAAGTTATTGGCTGTTGCCAATAATGGAGAACTGGGACATCCCCATTCCTTGAAGCCTTCAAGCAGCTTAGCTGGTTGGGAATTTTTTGTAGAGACAGAGTCTCATTCTATCGCCGTTGGTAGAGTGCAGTACTGTCATAGCTCACAGCAACCTCAAACTCCTGGGCTCAAGTGATTCTCTTGCCTCTGTTTTTTCTATTTTTAGTAGAAATGGGGTCTTGCCTTACTTTAGGCTACCTGCCCGCCTTGGTCTCCCAGAGTGCTAGGATTACAGGAGTGAGCCACTGTGCCTGGCCAAATTGCCTGCTTGTTTATTTATTTATTCATTTTTGAGACAGTGACTCACTATGTCGCCCTCAGCTCACAGCAACCTCAAACTCTTAGGCTTAAACAATTCTCTTGCCTCAGCCTCCCAAGTAGCTGGGACTATAGGCACCCATCACAATGCCCTATTTTTTTGTTGTAGTTGTCATTGTTGTTTAGCTGGCCCGGGCTGGGTTCGAACCTGCCAGCTTTGGTGCATGTGGCCGGAGTCGTAAACACTGTGCTATGGGAGAGGAGCCTGCCTATTTTAAAGTTCTGTTTCTTTGTATCTTTCTGGAACAACTCACATTCTCCTCAGTCATTAACCTATTTTCATCACTCAGCTTTTTCTCCCTAAACCTAACCTCTCCTAATCTTTTTCTCCCTCTCCCTAACCATTTAGCAGGTTAAATGCTGCCACAATAAAAACAAATCTCTGCAGGATCAAAGAAGTCCCAACCCCTGTCTAATGAGTCTGTTCATTCTGAGCAATATTTTAAAGAAATAAAATTTCAATTACACACAAAGAGGACAGTTCATTGTAAGGGGATGTGATCTTTATCCCTATGTCCTTTTGGGACCACTGTTAAAGGGGCCTTACCTCCTCATTGTCATTAGCCGTCAGTAGGACCCCAGTTCCCACTACCAGGGAAGGACATAGAAAAGTTCAGGATTCTAAATATTTTGCTAATGCTCAAAAGCAAAGAAGGCTGATATACCTGGCTAATAAAAAAATTCATGCATTGCAATGAAAACAACGAATATCTGCTCTAAACCAAACTCCATCACTGGACAAATTTCTCTCTTTTACGTAACAATGTCAAACCTTTTAAGTAATTCTGAAGAAAGGTTAATTAAAATTATAGATAATCAAATATTAGGATAATTGGTATCTTCAAAACTTTTTGTCACTATCCTCAATAAATATGGACTAAAATAAAGAACTGATTGAAACCTTCCTATTAAAAGAAAATCTTACTTCAGGCCAGGGTCTGTTTCTCCATATTCATCCAAGTAAGGAGCTGGATAGGCACAGCCTCTGGCTTTACCTTCAACCAGGACCACTCTGCATTCTCTGATTCTGAAGAATAAAACAACCAATGGGAAAGATGGTTAAGCGCATGTGTACAAATGATAGGTACTACATCAAAGTTAATCTAGAGAAAAGATATGGACAGTATCTGTCAAGAATTTGGCATAAAGACAACATAAACACAGACAAACAGACAAAATTATATTTTATCTAAGGAAAGAATAACAAACATTGCTATTTTTGTTGACGCCACAGAAAAGGATCAGTAGAGTAAGGAAAATACGATCAGTAATACTGACTGAATATACTGAAGGGAGGGGAGGAGACTGTCCTACTTGAGCCACAGACACCCTGGAAAATAGTTGTTTCTCTTTCCTGACTCACAATCTGAAGAGAAGAGGGAAACTAACAGAAGAACAAAACCAAATCTCCTAGTCCAGTAATGTCAAGCCAGACAAAATGTCAAGTAGGGGCCAGGAGCAGTGGCTCACACCTATAATCCTAGCGCTTTGGGAGGGTGAGGTGGGTGGATAGCTTGAGCTCACGAATTTGAGACCAGCCTGAGCAAAAGCAAGACCCCATCTCTACTAAAAAATAGAAAGAAAAAACTGAGGCAAGAAGATTGCTTGAGCTGAAGAGTTGAAGGTTGCTGTGAGCTATGACACCATGGCACTCTACCCAGGGTGATAGCTTGAGACTCTGTCTCAAAAAAAAAAAAAGTCAACTAGAGAAGTACAAAGGCTTTTCTAGTTAGAGCTAGCCTCCCATAGTGTAGAATAAAAAAAGAACCATTGCCACCCTGAAGGTACTTGGGTTTCTTATGACTGTTAAGTGGAGACATAAAAAAATGCTTGTGTACATGAGTAAAGGGGGTAAGTACCACAGAGAGAAATTATAAAATCAAATGGCTAGGTAGTGGGTTTACTTGCTGTGGTTTCCTTGAAAATAGTTATTTGGGTTTGGCTACCATGTATTTTTTTCTCTTGGTTCAAAAGATGCCTATGAGTAATGATTATATATTCCATAGTTAGTCAGATATTTGGATTTATGTAACAAAATTGCATTACATGAAGAGAATGGAAAGAAAAAGCACACACATCTACTTTTAATGTTGTCTCTCAGGAAAGTCACACCCTTGTTTCATAAATGTAAGTGACTGCTGCTTCACTCTCTTTTACTGAAAGACCAGGAACAAGTTGATAGAGGAAATGAATACATTTAAAAGCCAACATAGGTGGTGGCTAACGCCTACAATCCTGACTGGGGGGGGGGAGAGGGCCAAGGCGGGTGGATTGCCTCAGCTCACAGGTTTGAGACCAGCCTGAGCAAAAGTGAAACCTTGTCTCTAAAAAATAGCCAGGCACTGTGGCGACTGCCTATAGTCCCAGCTAATCGAGAGGCTGAGGCAAGAGGATGGCGTAAGCCCAGAGTTTGAAGTTGCTGTGAGTTATGACGCCATGGCACTCTACGAAGGGCAACAAAGTGAGACTCTGTCTCAAAAAAGAAAAAAAAATGTAAAAAAAAATATAGTAATAATTTACATGTACTTTTAAATTTTTATTTATTTATTTTTGAGACAGAGTCTCTCTATGTCACCCTTGGTAGAGTGCCATGGCTTCATAGCTCAAAGCAACCTCAGAGTCTCGGGCTTAAGCGATTCTCTTGCCTCAGCCTTCCAAGTAGCTGGGGCTACAGGTGCCTGCCACAACGCCCGGCTTTTTTTTTTTTTTTTTGGTAGTAGTTGTCGTTGTTTGGCAGGCCTGGGCTGGATTTGAACCCTCCAGCTCTAGTGTATGTGGCTGGTGCCCCCTAGCCGTTTGAGCCACAGGTGCTGAGCCTACATGTACTTTTTAAATTAAGTATTTTCATTATACCTCAGTATTATACAATACCAGAACAATTATAGCAAAGTCTATCCTATTTAAGATTTATTATGAATAATGAAAATGTGAATAGAATTTGTTTTCTTTTTTTGCTATATATTCTATAATACCTTCTTTTTTGTTGTTGTTGAGACACTGTCTCACTCTATTGCCCTGGATTGAGTGCAGTGGTGTCATCTTAGCTCACTGCAACCTCAAACTCTAGGGCTCAAGAGATCCTGCTGTCTCAGGTACATAGCACACCTGACTAATTTTTCTGTTTTTAGAAGATAGGGTCTCACTCTTGTTCAGGCTGGTCTTGAACGTCTGACCACAAGCAATCCACCTGCATCAGCTTCTCAGAGTCCTAGGATTAGAGAGGTAAGTTCCTGAGCCTGGCCCATAATACCGTCCCAAATGCAGGTTTATACTCTTAACTTTTTTTTTTTTTTTTTGAGAGAGTCTCACTATGTCACCCTCTGTAGAGTGCCATAACATCACAGCTCGCAGCAACCGGAACTCTTGGGTTTAAGCAATTCTCTTGCCTCAGCCTCCCAAGTAGCTGGGACTACAGGCGCCTACCACAACACCCAGCTATTGTTTGTTGCAGTTATCATTGTCATTTAGCTGGCCCAGGCCAGGTTTGAACCTGCCACCCTTGGTGTATGTGGCTGGCACAGTAACCACTGTGCTACAGGCATCGAGCCTTAACTTTTTTTTGAGACAGAATCTCACTCAGTCACCCTGAGGTTGAATGTCACGGCATCACAGCTCACAGCAACTTCAAACTCTTGGGCTCAAGCAATTCTCTTGTTTCAGCTTCCTGAGTAGCTGGGACTCCATGTGCCTGCCACAATGCCTGGCTAGTTTTTTTTTTAATGGAGACAGAGTCTCTGTATGTCGCCCTTGGTAGAGTACCATGGTGTCACAGCTCACAGCAACCTCCGACTCTTGGGCTTAAGGGATTCTCTTGCCTCAGCCTCCCAAATACCTGAGACTACAGGCGCCTGCCACAACACCCTATTTTTTTTGTTGAGTTGTCATTGTTTAGCAGGCCGGGGCCAGGTTCTAACCTGGTGTATGTGGTTGGCACCCTACCCACTGAACTACAGGTGCTGAGCCATGCCTGGATAGTTTTTTTTAGTAGAGACGGGGTCTCACTCTTGCCCAGGGTGGTCTTGAACTTCTGAGCTCACTTGGCCTGCCAAAGTGCTAGGATTATAGGCATGAGCTGTCATGCCCCGCCTATTTTCTAACTTCTGATTGATCATTTCCCATCAACACACTGGCTTCCAGATTGGATCCAGATTCCCTAAGTTCATTATAAAGCTTCCAGAACACTCACAACTCACTTTAGGAATATGCAGACTCCAGCTCCACAGCGAAGTGCATGAAAAATGCAAGCTCCAACCTCTTCCCCATTCACAATTTCTTGGCAGCAAATGTTCTGAGAACATAGTATAGCCCCACAAAAAAGACAGAGGACAGGATGTTTTCGCTCATCATCTGCAGACCGTGGGCACCTCAAAAGAGAAGAAAACATTCAGTATGGGGCGGGGGACAAAAAAAGCACCATACATCTAGTTAGCAATAAAATGTTATTTTCCCACTTGCCCCTTTCCAGCAAAGAAACCTCTAAATATATGGAAGACATTTAATTAGATGATTCCTCTTTAATATTGCCCCCTAAGAGGACTTAATGAAAAATCTTCTCATTAATGCATAGTAAGAAAATCGATTATTACATACGTGTTGTCCTGATAATTCTCATAAAGTATGGTGATTAAATATGCATTGAGATGAAATTCATTTAAAAAAGCTAGTCTTCAGCAGGGTGCAGTGGCTCATGTCTATAATTCCAGCACTTGGGAGACCAAGGAAGGTGGATTGCCAGAGCTCACAGGTTCAAGACCAGCCTGAGCCAGAGCAAGAGACCTTGTCTCTAAAAATAGCTGGGCGTTGTGGTGGGTGCCTGTAGTCCTAGCTACTTGGGAGGCTGAGGCAAGAGAATTGCTTAAGCTCAGGAGTTGGAGGTTGCTGTGAGCTATTATGCCATGGCACTCTACCAAGGGTGACAAAGTGAGACTCTGTCTGGAAAAAAAAAAAAAAAGAAAAGCCAGTCTTCATCTGACATGCCCAATTTACAATCAACTGCCTCTCCTGTATTGGTTTAGTCAAGTTTGTGTCCTCAGTGTGGAAGGAATATGACCTTGTAGATGTGTACCTGTTTAAAAAAAAAAAAAATTGGCCAGACACAGTGGCTCATACCTATCAATCCCAGCACTTTGGGACACTAAGATGAGAGGATTGCTTGAGGCCAGGAGTTTGAGACAAGTCTGAGTAACAGGGAGACCCCATCTCTAAAAATAAACCAATAACAACAAAAAACCTTAAGAATTAGCTAGGTGTGGTGTGAACACCTATAGTCCCAGCTACTCAGAAAGCTGAGGCAGGAAGACTACTGGAGCCCTGGAGTATGACGTTGCAGTGAGCTAGGCTGATATCACTGCACTCTAGTCCAGGGGAAAAATCAAGATTCTGTCTTGGGAGGTTGGAAGAAAAAAACAAAAAGATTACGCTTTGTAATACAGGTCCAAATACATTCCCCCCAATTTCTTTGAAATACTGAGATCTTTAAGGTGGAAAGACTGTCGCTTTTAAGGTGGTCCACTCTTTCAGCTGGAAATCATAGCAAGTCTCAGAAAAGAAAAGTGACAGCATTGACTTCCTTGAACCAAGTGAAAAGAAAAAGTGACAGAGTTGACTTCCTTGAACCAAATTATAGTCCACTGAGAGCTGACTATTTTACATAGTGGTATGTTGGAAGCTTGCCCACTAAAGGGAGATTTTTTTTCTTTTTTTTGAGACAGAGTCTATTTCGCCCTCAGTAGAGTGCTGTGCTGCTACAGCTCACAGCAACCTCAAACTCTTGGGCTTAAGCAATTTTCTCACCTCAGCCTCCCAAGTAGCTGGGACTATAGGTGCCCACAACACTCAGCTATTTTTTTTTTGTTGTAGTTGTCATTGTTGTGTAGCAGGCCCTGGTGTATGTGACCGGCGCCCTAACCACCGGGCTATGGGCGCCGAGCTGAGACAATGATTATTTTTTTAAAAGGAAGTTCCCATGTTCCTCCTATCTCTGGTTTATAATGCACAAAATGGTAAACATCAAGAATTCCTTAATTTGGGCAGTAAAAAATAAATGCAACCAGAGGAAAGATCCAACTAGGCTATGCCCATATTGGGGTCAGAATAAAGAACATCACAAAGAATCTCCAATAGGGCATTGACAGTTTATTTTCTGACCCCCAGTTTCTCAGACAAGGTTAAAAAAACCCAGAGAACAGAAGGTATCTATGCAGAGGAATGCCATTCCTGTTTCCTGTAGACGAGGGGAATACTTATACTTCTTGGGGATGGCACCAAACACAATTACAACCCTTTTTGGATAAGGCCATCATCTTTTACCTTGAGTACAGAACGGCTGAGTTTGATTCACTAGTCATCCCACAGAGGAAAAGGGGACAAGTTGCCTAAGGTACAGTAACTGAATAGCCACCCTCCAACACCAGGGACGGTTCAGTCTTAATGGAAGTTGTAGTCACAATAAAACTGGAAGAGATCATAGGGCTTATCTTTGTTCTTTTTTTTTCTTGAGACAGAATCTTACTCTGTCATCTTGGGTCAAGTGATGTAGCATCATAGCTCATAGCAATCTCAAACGCTTGGGCTTGAGCAATCCTCTTGCCTCAGTCTTCCTGAGTAGTTGTGACTACAGGCGTCTACCACAACACCCAGCTAATTTTTCTATTTTTAGTAGAGATGGTGTCTTGCTCTTGCTCAGGCTGGTCTCGAATTCCTGAGCTCAAGCAATCCACCTATGTCGGCCTTCCAGAGTGGTAGGATTACCAGCACGAGCTACAGAGCCTGGCCACTTAATCTTTATTCTCATGTGAAACCAGTAAGTAGTAATATCCAGGAGGATCTTCACTGTCGTTAAATACTAACATTCTTCTTGGGTACCCCTAGGAGCCAAAAATCTGATACTCTTTAATGTCTGGAATATAATACTTAACTCACTAGGCTTCTGTAGTAGCAATGAAGCCCTAAAGATGAGGAGAATCATTGAATTTAGAGCAAAAGCCAGTCTTTGAAATTACCTAGCTCATTTTTTGAGGGTTGAAAGGTAAAGTGACTCAACCATTCTTTCTGTTGGCTGACTAGAAAGGGGGCTACAATATCAAGGTCACTTTTATCTGGTAAAAGAAGCTAAAGTGTAAGCTACTTAAGCCTCTACTGGGCCGGTTAACCCCCCTGCCTCCATGGCTTAAAGCAATGGTCTTGCCTAAATAAGAAAATTTCGTTAGTCATTCTGCAGGGCAGTGATTCTCATAGTGGGAATTGCTCTGAGAGGTCTTCAAGACCTAAAACTCATCCTAAACTATAATCTTTTTCTCTGTTTCCCTCAAGTGACAGCAAGTTATTCAACATGTGACAGTGAATTAGGGTTACTAACTAGTAACTTTATTTTTTTTGGAGATAGAGTGTTAGTTTGTTGCCCTCAGTAGAGCACTGTGGTGTCATAGCACACAGCAACCTCAAACTCTTGGGTTCAAGTGCTTCTCTTGCCACAGCCTCTGAAATTGCTGGGACTACAGATGCCTGCCACAACAGTGGGTTAATATTTTAGAGACCAGGTCTCACTCTGGCTCAGGCTGGTCACAAACCTGTGAGCTCAGGTAATCCACCTGCCTTGGCCTCCCAGAATGCTAGGATTACAGGCGTCAGCCACCACATCTGGTCTAACTAGTAACTTCGAAATAAAATATAAGTTTGTGTTTTGAGACAGTGACCTCAGGCAGTGGGTTGCGTAGGCAGGGCATGGCAGCGAGGAGCCTGGGGAGTAGCAGCGGGATCCATGGATGCTGCTTCTTCACTCTGTTAACTGGAAGTTTGTCTCCTAGACTGAGGAGGAACTCAAACTGACCCAAATTCCCAAAGAAAGGTTTCCTCAAGCTATAGCTATCAGTCCCTGACATTTTAGGAGGCTATGGGGCAATGTGTAAAAATTGAATCTGAAGAATTTAAGAACTGGCAGCACCAGGTGGTTAATCAGGCACTAAAAGAAGAAATCAAAAGTATGCAGGGATTTCAGATATAGTTACCTCCATCCCTAACCACTGACCATGCCTTGTGTGTGTAGATGCTCCTACTTAAAACTTTGGATGAACTTGACTGACATCATTCTTCCCTAGGTATTTGCCAAAAAAATTTATCTATTTTGTTCATAGACACTTCCATATTGTAATTATAGAAGATATGTTATCTATTGAGATGTTACTAAAGCCTTGGAATTATTTCAATTTAGAAAAAGGATGTTTTATCATCAAAAAATAATCATTATAAGTCTTGAATAGGCTTTGATTTTCAGCCTGCTGAGGTTCTTGTCCTTTAATTGCAAGTTACTACTACTTCCACGTCATCATTTTCAATGCGGTCTGCTATGGGAGGTGATGTGATACCACTTGAGTGTCCAGGATACATAATTGCATCAAGGAGTTTGGGCTTATTATTTTCAAGACATAATGCATTGTGGTTCAAACATGAGACATTCACATCCCAGTGGCTAGCAGACATGAGTATATTTCCTTTTTCATGAATTATATGTCACATGAGTGACGTTTCATTGGTGGTGCTGGTCATGAATTTATGCTACTCAAATAACTTACGTCATGTTATGGCAATGTAAGTATAGTAAAAATTATTTTTCACTTATAGGATATTATTTTATTATATAGAAACATGTTTAAGCTTATGTTTTTCCCTTATAAAAGTAATTAATAGGGCGGTGCCTGTGACTCAACAGAGTAGGGTGCCGGCCCCATATGCCAGAGGTGACGGGTTCAAACCCAGCCCTGGCCAAAAACTGCAAAAAAAAAAAAAAAAGAAAGAAAAGAAAAGAAAAAAAAATTAAAAATAAATAAATAAAAGTAACTAATAGGTGATTTACATATGATGTTAATACCGAGTAACTGTATACTGTAACTTATTTTGTTTCTTACCAATCTTTGCAATCACCCAATTCTTTGTCCAGTAGAAATGATCAGTGAAAAGGGTGAGGGAGATAAAAACAAAATGTGAGAACCACTGCTTCAGGGTGGTTCTGATTAATGTGGGAGAAAACCATTGGTGGCAAAAAAGCCTAAAGGGGAGTGTGCCACTCCCACCATCTAGGGGTGAACCTGAGTCACAATGCTATTGTCTGTTTTGCTGTTATAATGAGCTTCCACATAAAATTTTGCTTGAAAAAAGGGTTCTTTTAGCTTTAAAAGAAAAAAATTGAGGATTTAAATTACAGAAGATGAAAGGGTAGGAAGCCTTAGAAATCGGTCCCTCTAATAAAACAACTATTGAGCTGCAAGAACTGTCTAAAGCAACTATTTTGGAATTCTAGAGAGCAGTCAAATACAGCATCCAGGGGGGTGCTTGATAAAGGAAGAGGCTGGTAAATTTTGGTGACTTTGGCATTTTGTTTAGTGACTACGATTCTCTATCCCCCAAGCCCTTTGGCTGGTAGCCACGGGATGCTGCTCTTTTTCCTTGTGTGGCTTGCTTATGCCAGGGCAGAAGGGAATTTGTCTTCTAATAACTGAGTTGTGTGTTTAGATCTGTCTGGTGGTCCACTGAGAGGCTGGCAAAGATATGAAGAAATAGGAGCCCTCCTATATTGCTGGTGGGAACAAAGTATTGATACATGCTACAACTGGGATAAATCTCAAAAACGTGCTAACTGAAAGAAGCCAGATACAAAAGGTTACATTTAGTAAGATTCCTTTTCTTATGATGTATCTGGAATAGGCAAATTCACAGAGACAGAGAGTAGACTATAGGATATCAGCAGATGGGATAAGGGGAATGGAAGAGATCGTTGTTTTACCAGGGCAATGAAAATGCTGAAACTAGAGAGGCGGTGGATGTACAACATTGTGAATACACTAAATGCCAGTAACTTGTACATGGTTATTATTGTATGTTATGTAGGTTACACCTCAATTAAAAAAAAAAAAGACAATCGCCATTATAAAAAATGCCCAATGGTCGCTTAAAAGTAAAATTGTTAGTGGTGGTGTATACCAAGTACAAGTTGAGAAAAAGATTTAAGATAAAATCATACACACACACACACACACACACACACACACGGTCTCACACTTCTTACCTGAAATGAGAAGCTTGATTTAGGAGGCAACTATAGTCATCAGGAAGCTCTATCAAGCTATTTCTTTTTCTAGGATACCTAGAAATATAATTTAAAAGGCAATTTTATTTTGGGGTAAACAGGCCCAGATCAAATATCGATCAAGAAGATAGAAGGAAAAATGACTTAAAAATAACAAAAGGATCTGTATCTCCAATTCAAAGTAATTCTCACTATTAACTAAATTAAATCTAAACTTCTCCCAGTTTAGAATTTCAAAGCTTTACTTAGCTGCCTTCCTTTTCAAACTTAATTATGACTATTTCCTAAGACTTAACTGTTATAGTATCCTAAACTCTCTGATAATCGATTAGTCTTTGAACCTAAGCCCACAGATCCTCATTTGTAAACAAGGGATAAATACATTTCATTCAAGAGCACAGCATCAACTTAACAACGGTTCTCAGGGAAAAATGGGAAATATTGAATTAAATAAACTTATCAATTAAAAGGCTTATACTGATTAAACAAATGTTAACATGAATATTAGTATCAAGGACTCAAACGACTCAAATTACAGAGCTGTTGAGTACTGAATGAGACACTGAAGTGAAACATGGTACGCTTAGTACTTAACACACATACTTGCAAATGTTATTCATTCCCATCATACTCAGACTCCCATATGAATATGGGAAATTCTTTCCTCAAATCCCAATCAATTTAAATTCCATAGTTCTTTCCTTCATCTTCAATACATTGTCTGCCTGTACTTAGGGCATATTTTTTTTTGAGATAAACTCTTGCTTTTGTTGCCAAGGCTAGAATGCAGTAGCATCATCATAGCTCACTGCAACTCCTGGGCTCAAGCGATCCTCCTGCCTCAATTTCCTGAGTAGCTGAGACTACAGGCACACACTATCATGCCTGGCTAATTTTTTCTACTTTTGGTAGAGTTGGGGTATCACTTTTGCTAAGGCTGGTTTCAAACTCCTGAGATCAACTGGTCCTCTCACCTTAGCCTCCCAGAGTGGTAGGATTATAGATGTGAGCCACCGTACCTGGTCATACTATTTACTGAGCAAACTCAGATTTTTTTTTTTTTTTTTTGAGACAGTTTCACTCTATTGCCCCTAGCTAGGGTACTCTGGTATCATCCTACCTCACAGCAACCTCAGACTCCTGGGCTCAAGTGATCTCCCTGCCTCAACATCCTAAGTAGCTGGGACTACAGGCACCCACCACAATGCCCTGCTACCTTTTATATTTTTAGTAGTGATGGAGTTTTACTCTTGCTCATCCTAGTCTTGAACTCCTGAGCTCAAGTGATCCTCCCCTTGGCATCCCAAAGTGCTGAGATTACAGGTCTGAGAGTCGCTGCGCCCAGCCCTCCTTTGCCTTGTGATAGGCATGCACCAGCTGAAGAGGAGCTAGGGGCTTCTAACAAGTTAAGAGGCAAATGATAGTCACTCTAACAGAAAAACAGTTGTAGGGAGGATCTGATTTCTGGCAAAGACCTAATAGAAATATACTGAGTGAGTATGAAGAAGACAAACTAGAAAGCAAGCTCAACTAACTACTTTAGGAGACACAATTTGTGGATGGGGGTAAAGGATTAAGTACTAAAACCAACCTGACCACAGTGCTTTTTTGCTTCAAATAGTTTAGTAAGGCGTGATCTGTGCACCACCTGTATGTGAAGCCAAGAGAAAAAGCAGATAGTCAGTTTCAGAATAGTATTTGTCAATGAGCCATTCTCTCCAATTATTTCTGCCCTTTCTGTGTTCCCCTTCTATATATACCTTACATCCGCCCTTTCGCCTCCTTTTCTTTTTTGTGTCTATTTTTTCCCTCTCATTAATTTCTTTTGTTGTTGTTGTTGTTGTTAATGCTAGAAAAACAGAAACCAGTTCAAGTTTACAAGAGAGAATTTCCCAGGAAGTGGCAATAAAAGTGACCGGGTGCTGAGATGCCAACCATGAGACAAAAAGGCAAGGCAAGCTCAAGATCACCACTCCCCCAGGCTAAAGAACAAAAGGAAGCCATATTATTGTAACCCAGAGGCTATGGTCACCAGTGGGTTCCTGGAATCCCAGGCTTATCTGATGGGAACTGGAGCCAGAGGAAAGACACAACCACTGCCAGACATGCCGTGCAAGGCAGAGGAGGTAGCTTGAATCCTCAAGCTTTTCTTTTCTTCCTAGCCTCCAAAATCCTGCCACTGCCTCTCACTGGCTAAACCTAGGTAGAAGCCAGCTGATAAGGGAGATAAGGAAATACGGAAATAAGGAAATGTGAAAGGTCATTTCCCTACAATACAAAGCAGAGACAGAAGAGGAAAGACTATGTGGCAAGCAAGCAGGGCCAGGAATGGTACAAAAGGCAAGGACTTTTACTTTCAGTTTGAAGTTTTAGTACTTGATTAAACTAGAATAACAAGTTTAAAACCTACTATTCCAAGAATATAAAAGCAAAATTAGCAAACCTACTGTGATCATGTACAACACAAAGTATAATAGTGATTTAAAAAAAAAAAAAAAACAATTCATTTTGACCACAGTAGAGATCAGAATACCTCATGAGAAATGAGGAAGCAAAGAAAAGAATCTGACACAGAGAACCTAGTGCACAAGAAAGGTGGCAGGAGACAGAGGCTGGCATTCACACATATCCTGACCTGGGCATGAGGAGAAAAAGATAATGATTACAGCAAAAGGAGAAAGAAAGAGGCAGAAAAGTATGGAGACTATGGGAAATCTTGGGGGAAATCAAGTAAGAGTAACATAGTGAGAAGTGATTATAAACACGATGGGAAATGGTGCAAAGACAGGGTAAGGAGACTAGAGGTTAGAAGGGTTGATATGCCCAGGAGGGCTGGTGACTAATGGGGCAGCGCCTGTGGCTCAGTGAGTTGGGCACTGGCCCCAAGTGCCGAGGGTGGTGGGTTCAAACCCAGCCCCGGCCAAGGCCAAACTGCAACAAAAAAAATCTGGGCGTTGTGGCGGGCACCTGTCCCAGCTGCTCAACTCCTAAGTTCAGAAGTTGGATGTTGCTGTGAGCTGTGATGCTATGGCACTCTACCGAGAGTGATAAAGTGAGACTCTGTCTCTAAAAATAAAAAATTAAAAAATAAAAATAAAAAAAATTAATGGTGTAGAAAGTTTTTCTGAAAGAACACATTTCTCTCTGGTAAGTTTAACTGATACATCTTGGATCTACCAAACGACCTTCCTCCTCTCCTCAGTCACCTCCTGAGATGTGTGCTACCATAGGAGATGTGCTCCTGCTCTGGATACAGCTCCAATGTGGGTTCTTTTAATTTTTTTTTTTTTTTATTGTTGGGGAATCATTCAGGGTACAATAAGCCAGGTTACCCTGCTTGCATTTGCTGGGTAAAGTCCATCTATTAATAGTATCCTGCCCCAAGAGGTACATCACACACTGTGGCTCCACACCTCCCACCCTTCTTCCCTCTTTCCCCTCCCCCCACCATGTACTAACATCAATTGTCCTCATATCAGAATTGAGTACATTGGATTCTTGCTTCTCCATTCTTGTGATGTTTTATTAAGAGGAATGTATTTCAACTCCATCCAAATTAACACAAAAGATGTAAAGCCACCATCCTTTTTAGTATCTATATAGTATTCCATGGTATACATATACCACAGCTTGTTAATCCATTCCTGATGGGCATTTAGGTTGTTTCCACAATTTGGGAATTGTAAATTGAGCTGCAATAAACAGTCTAATGCAAATGTCCTTATGATAAAATGATTTTTTGTTCTTCTGGGTAGATGCCCAGTAATGGGATTGCAGGATCAAATGGGAGGTCTAGTTTGAGTTCTTTTGAGGATTCTCCATACTGCCTTCCAAAAGGGTAGTATTAGTGTGCAGTCCCACCAGCAGTGTAAAAGTGTTCCTTTCTTTTCACAACCATGCCAGCATCTATAGCTTTGAGACTTTGTGATGTGATTCTCACTGGGGTTAGATGGTATCTCAGGGTGGTTTTGATTTGCATTTTTCTGGTTCTTTTAATTTTTTTCTTTTTTTTAGAGATAGAGTCTCACTTTATTGCCCTCGATAGAGTGCCATGGCGTCACAGCTCATAGCAATGTTCAACTCCTGGGCTTAGGAGGTTCTCTTGCCTCAGCTTCCCGAGTAGCTGGGACTACAGGTGCCTGCCACAATGCCCGGCTCCTTTTTTGTTGCAGTTTGGCCAGGGCCAGGTTCCAACTTGCCACCCTTGGTATATGGGGCTGGTGCCCTACCCACTGAGCCATAGGTGCTGCCTGGTTCTTTTAAATTTTTTTTTCTTTTTTTTTTTTTTGAGACAGAGTCTCACTATGCTGCCCTCGGTAGAGTGCCGTGGTGTCATAGCTCCCAGCAACCTCAAACTCTTGGGCTTAAGCCATTCTCTTGTCTCAGCCTCCCAAGTAGCTGGAATGATAGGTGCCCACCACAGCACCTGGCTATTTTGTGTTGCAGTTGTCACTGTTACTTAGCTCAGCCAGTTTGGGCTCGAACCTGCCACCTTTGGTGTATGTGGCTGGCGCTGTAACCACTATGCTACAGGCACCAGGCCTTTTTTTTCTTTTTTTTTAATTTGAGACAGAATCTCAAGCTGTCAGAGTGCCGTGGCATCACAGCTCACAGCAACCTCAAACTCTTGGGCTTAAGTGACTCTCTTGCCTTAGCTTCCCGAGTAGCTGGGACTACAGGTTCCTGCCACAACGCCCAGATATTTTTGAAGCAGTTGCCACTGCTGTTTTAGCTGGCCAGAGCAGGGTTTGAACCTGCCACACTTGGTATATGAAGTAAATATACCCTTGCCCTACCCACTGAACCACAGGCACCACCCAGTTCTTTAAATTTTTAATTGTGACTTTATCCCTGCTAGCAACATTCTCTCCTACCCTACATTTAAAACTGATATGAGAAACCATCTGTGGGTAAAATAAGTAAAATGAATGGTAGTCATGGCAGAGCAAGCAGAAATTCTAGCTCCCTATGGCTGCTAGTTTTATCTCCATGCCTTAAGTGTATGAATATAAATTAGCAATCTTCTATTTTGCCCTTTAATCAATGCTAATCAATCTAAAAGCTTAGCAGGTAATTGTAATTAAAAATTTGCAAACTACATAATAACCCTCCAATGACATTTTACCCCATAGTACCTCTGGAGCAAGGGCCGTACGGTATCCCAATACTCCTGGAAGAGCAGGAACAAATTTGTGGGTAAAGATAGATAGCTACAAAGTGCACTGAATTCTCCTTCAGCAGAATCTGGAAGAGAATAAAAACACATTTCATAAGCTTGTTATTCTTACCTGGTCGATCAATAGAATTCTTCACTATTTACGTTCATTTTTATAATCTCTATATATGGAGTATATTTTGTACTCTATGAAACCAGGGGTGGCAAATAATCCAGAAATCCTCTTAAAACATATATCTGATTGAGTCACTCTCCTGATCAGCTAGCATCACACTTAGAAAAAGTACAGTATAATACAAAGTCCTATGAGATCTGCCCCTGGATGCCTCTTGAATTTCATATCCTTTTGCCCTTCCCCTTTTAATTAGGCTTCAAACATACTCATGTCTTTGCTGTTTTTTGACTATGCCAAGAAAACCCTTTGCATTTATCATGTCTTCTCCTTAAGAATACTCCTTCAGTTTAATCTCATCTATGCAGCTCTTTGCTCAATGTCTCCTTCCCAGAAAAGCCTTCCATAACTACTTAAGGAGCTCCCCATTTTTTATAGTACTACTGTATATACTCAAGTATAAGCCGAGTTTTTTTGGCACAAAATTTGTGCCAAAAAACCCGAACTCGGCACAAATTTTGTGCCGGAAAAAACTCGGCTTATACTCGAGTATATACGGTATTTTCATGAGCTGCTTTTTCTTTGCAGCATTTGTCATCATGATATTATATTATATATATTTGTTTATTTATATTTGGTTTCCTTCCAATAGAGAAATTTTATTTTATTCACTGCTATATTGTAGCAACTACTAGATAAGTAAACAATTGTTGGGCTGGGTGCAGTGGTTCACACCTGTAATCCTAGCACTCTGGGAGGCTGAGGTGGGTGGATTGCCCGAGTTCCTAGGTTTGAGACCAGCATGAGCCAGAGCGAGACCTCATCTCTAAAAAACAGCTTGGCATTGTGGCAGGTGCCTATAATCCCAGCTACTTGGGAGGATGAGGTAAGAGAATCACTTGAACTCAAGAGTTTGAGGTTGCTGTGACCTATGATGACACGACACTCTACTGAGGGCGACAAAATGAGACTCTGTGTCAAAAAACCCCCAAAATCCCACAATTGTTGTGTGTGCGCAAACAACAGATTTGTACTGGCAACTACTTGGAAGGTGGCATCCTATTTTATGTAGAACCATGACCTATATCAAATAAAGGTAACCTGGTCACATTATTCTGAAAAGGACAAAAGAATAAATCTCTGAGTAGTCTTGGTGCCTCTACCAAAAATCAAAGATTTTTGATTTTTACCCATACAAAGCACATGGAAGCTGTCTCTACTTTGGTGTAAATTTAGAGGCAAGTAAATGAGAAAAAAAATGACCCTGTTGCTTAAATTTACATGACCTTGGTTGTTTCTGACAAGCCTTTATCCAGGAACATTTAAATTCCTTAATATTTTCAAAATTCAAATAACCAAGTATACAGTGAAGTCTTCCTCCTATCTAGGCAGTTCTCTTATCTAAAGTAACCAGTGTTTCTAGTTATAGTGTAGTTTCTAATTACTTGTATATCCTATCCAGTTATATCCTTTTTTTTTTTTTTTTTTTTTTTTTTTTTAATAACTATGATCACCATCATCTTTATTTGGGTTCTGCTGCTCCCTGGAATCCTGGGATGGAGGTGGGAGTGATCTCAAGGTGGTGGGCAGGAGAGGCTTTCATTCAGTTTTTGTTTCCTGTGGAGACAAAATCTCACTTTGTTGCCTCAGTTAGAGTGTTGTGGCATCAGCTTAGCTCACAGCAAATTCAGACTCTTGGGTTCAGGCTATCCTCCTGCGTCAGCCTCCAAGAGCTGGGACAATAGGCGCTTGTCACAACACCCAGCTAGTTTTTCTATCTTTAGTAGAGATACAGTCTCACTTTGCTCAGGCAAGAAGTTACATTTCTCATGCAGGCATTTTATAAGCTCAAGCACATCAACTATATACACAGATAGGAGCCAAAAGTCAGTCTTACAGATTATGAAGCTAACCTGGTTTTTGGCCTCACCTTTAACCTACACTAAGACAGGGGCACACATGTTTGAAGCGAACACAGATGAAAGAGATGGGGAGTGGAGAAGTAATTTTGCCCGCTCTAACCTTGTTTTTTTTTTTGGACACACTGTCTCAAGCTGTCACCCTGGGTAGAGTGCTGTGGCGACACAGCTCACAGCGGGCTTAAGCAATTCTCTTGCTTCAGTTTCCCAAGTTGCTGGGACTACAGGCACCTGCCACAATGCCCAGCTATTGGTTATAGTTTTTTGGTTATAGTTGTCATTGTTGTTTGGCATGCCTGGGCTGGATTTGAACCTGCCAGCTCTGGTGTATGTGACTGGCGCTCTAGCCGCTGAGCTACAGGTGCTGAGCCTAACCTTGTATTCTTGATCTTATTTAAGACAGTCTCACTTTATCATCCTCAATAGAGTTCTGTGGTAGATAGTTCATAGCAATCTCAAACTGGGCTCAAGCAATCCTCTTGCCTTGGTCTCCCAAGTAGCTGGCACTATAGGCACTTGCCACAATGCCTGACTAGTTTTTTCTAATTTTAGTAGAGACAGGGTCTCTTACTCTTGCTCAGACTGGTCTCGAACTCCTGAGCTCAAATGATCCACCTGCCTTGGCCTCCCAGAGTGCTAGGATTATAGGCGTGAGCCACTATGCTCGGCCTTGTAATCTTAATCTTCAAGGCAAAAACAAAAAAAGTTTCCCATTTTCTACTCTGTGATTTCGTTTTACTACTTACTGTTAAATAGTTCTTCAGGGGGAGTTACTCCAAGTAAATAGTAGAAAAACAATGCAGCACAGCGAAGGAAAGGGGTGATGCCATTCTTCAATGAGACCCACAAATACCAGCCAGGAGTATTACACTCAACGCATCTAAGAGAAAATAATTCCAGAACAGAACACTGATGAGACTAACACACTAGATTTTAAAAACATACCCTTTCAAAAATACAAGCACTGAAAATCCATGTATCATTTTTAAACATTTAAAACAAAATATTTAACTACTTAATAATTCCAGTGTTTAAATTTCCTAAAGAAAATCAGAAATCTGGCATCTTTGACAATGTAGACTTTTTTTTTTTTTTTGACAATGTAGACTTTTTTTATATTGTGAACTTACCAAATGATCAAATCAAGTGGAGATGTTTTTATATTTGAGTAAACAGGTGTCTACTAGTTCATTCATTTATTTGACACAGGGTCTCACTGTCATCTGGGCTAGAGTATGGCAGTGTCCTCATAGCTCACTACAACCTCAAACTCTTGGGTTCAAGTGATCCTAGCGAGTAGCTAGGACTATAAGCACACTACTGTGCCAGGCTACCTTTTAAATTTTTTTTGTAGAGAGAAGGTCTCACTATGTTGCTCAGGGTAGCCTTGAATGCCTCAGCTTCCAAAAAGCTAGGATTATAGGTATAAATCACTGCACTTGGCCCACTAGTTAGATTTCAAATCTAAATAGTAGCCTTTCTTTTTAAGGCAAAGAACTACTCTCCTCATTTTCCTAGGTAGAGATCAAAAATGAACAAAACAAAAAGGCAACTAAAAATCTACATTAAAGAAGCTTGACAGGTTAAATTAAAAAATTACAATCTTCAACATAAAGCTTGCTAAAAAAAAATTTTTTTTTTTGAGATTAAAAACTTTTGTAATGAAATAAGGAAAAAACTTATCAATAACCAAAGCAACTGAGTTAGCTACAAAAACTTAATACTTCCCTGATTTTTTGTATTAAAATTGATCGGTGATTTATTTGTAGGGCTATGAAGTTATCCTGTGTGATACTGTAATGGTTCAGCACAAAGAATGAATCCTAATGTAAACTATGGGTTTTAATTAATAATAATGTATCAATATTGGTCTATCACGTATAACAAGTGTACCACCCTAATGCAAAATGTTCATGGAGGAAACTGAAGGAGGGAGAGATTAAATGGAAAATCTTTACACTTTTGCTCAATGTTTCTAAAATGGCTCTAAAGCAGAAAGTCTATAAACTTAAAAAAAAAAAAAAAAAAAGACTGCTGAAAAAGATGCTAACTAGGGAAATTTAGCAGCAGATAAAGTTCAATAGAGCATTCCTATTTCTAAAATATATGTACAAATACATAATAACGAATATTTACAAATATATTTCCCACATTACCCATAACAGCCTTAAAAAATCTATAATGAAAGTGCATGGAACACACCAACTGCTGTGGATGGCTACAAAAGGCTAAATCTACTTTCTACATTTATGTAAATTCTAATTACTAGGATTTGTTAAAGTTCTATCATCTTTTGCCTATTTTCTCAAAACAATTTACAAGAGTAAAGATGTGCCAAATTTGTTTTAAGTCTCAGAAAAAAAATAAGCGGGTAGTTGTTATTCCAACCTACTGCCTTCTACTTTGAGGTAAAATCATCAGACTAGTGTTCTTCACTGTAAGCCTATACTGTAGGAAGGCCACATGCTAAAAGCCCTGAACTGATTTTTAACAGTTGGAATTATTAAATTACTGAAATAGACTGGACTAATGGGCTGCTACTCACCCACTTGTATATCGGGAAACTTCTGCAAAGAAAGAAGATGCAGAACGAGCCTCTTCACTGTCTTCTTGAACCTGAGCAAGGGGGAGGCCTAAAAAAGAAATTCTGCAAGATAAATTTATGTATTTGCTATTCAGTTTACAAATTACAACTCAATTTCATGGTTCCAAGATAATGAACAAAGTTCACACAACTGAGGTTCTTTCCCTTGTTCTTACTCTAAATAGTTGATTTTGTGTGTGTGTGGGGGGGGAGGTGGTGGAGGTGGGAGACAAAAGTCTTGCTCTGTTGCCAAGGCTCAGGTACAGTGGCATCATTATAGCTCACTGTAACCTCAAACTCCTGAACCCAAGTGATCCTCCTGCTTCTGCCTCAGCCTTCAGAATAGCTGAGACTATAGGCCTGTGTCAGCTAATTTTTGGACTATTTGTTAGAGACCGGATTTCTTTCTTGCTCAAGGTGGTCTTGAACTCCTGGCTTCAAGCAGTCCTCCCATCTTGGTCTCCCAAAATGTTAAGAGTTACAGGCAAGAGTCACCAGGCCCAGCCGATTGTTGATGTTAAATATTAAAATTGTTAGGTAAATTTTATTTACCTGTACATTAGCTGAAGAAGCAAATAGGGCAGAATCACTAAACATGGATGCTAAAAGTGGATATTTAATATTTACTTCCTTATAATATGACCAGGGAAATAAATTAGTGGGTTCCTGCTAAATGGCTCTAAAAAAGAAAGTCTATTAACTTAAAAAAAGAAAAAAAAAAAAAAAATTCCTGCTCTGGGTTCCTAGGAAACTTAGCCAATTCAATTGCTGGTAGCTCCCTGCCTTCACACTCAGAGTCCCATAAAAAGAACTCTGTGAGGTCATTTTCCTCCACTGACCTATCCTGGATAAGGAACAGTGTTAAGCCTTTCCAGTAATTGCCAACTCTACCACTTACATTAAGGCTCTAGTAAGTGATTTAAGTTCTCTGAACTTCAGTATTATTACATTAAAATGGAGATAAAAATGCCTACTTTGCAGTTTGCTGTGATCGATGGTTATGGCACATTTGAATAGTGCTCTATTGTTTTAAAAATGTTTTTGTTTATGCATTAAAATATCTGAAAGGTCACAGTTAAAACTGTCTTGAGTAATTTTATATTATCTTGAATGAATATTGCTATTCCTTTTCATTTTCCAAATAAGATCTCTTTAGGAAATTTTTTTTTTTAAAGAGGAAGACATATCATATATTCATATTGATTTTTTCAATTCAAACGTTAAGAGTACAGGCTGGATATGGTAGCTCATGCCTGTAATCCTAGCACTCTGGGAGCCCAAGGCTGGTATATTCCTTAAGCTTAGTAGTATGAGACCAGCTTGAGCCAGAGTGAAACCCTGCCTCTACTAAAAATACAAAAACTAGACAGGTGTGGTGGCGCTTGCCTATATAGTCCCAGCTACTCGGGAGTCTGAGGCAAGAAGTTTGCTCAAGCCCAAGAGATTGAGATTGCTCTGAGCTATGATGCCATGGCACTCTACTCAGGGTGACCAAGTGAGACTGTCTCAAAAACAAACAAAAAATCCAAACAACACAAATGTTAGAGTTCAACAGTTGTATGTGATTTTTTTTTTTTTTGGGGGGGGGGCAGTGTGGGGCAAAATTTATATGCCATGAAATTTATAAATATTAAGTTCTCTGATGAGTTTGACAATGCATACACCCATAAAATAAGATATTTATTTTATTTTATTTTATTATTTATTTATTTTTTTGAGACAGAGTCTCACTATGTTGCCCTTTGTATAGTGCTGTGGCGTTACAGCTCACAGCAACCTCAAAGTCTTGAGCGTAAGCAAGTCTCTTGACTCAGCCTCCTAAGTAGCTGGGACTACAGGTGCTTGCCACAACACCCTGCTATTTTTTGGTGCAGTTGTGATTATTGTTTAGCTGGCCTAGGCCAGGTTAAAACCCACCTGTGCAACGGTTGTGGCTGGCACCGTAACCACTGTGCAACGGGCACCAAGCAAAGATGTTTATTTTTAATCAATAAATTTTATTTAGAGCAATTTCAGGTTCACAGTAAAACTGAGCATGGAGTACAGAGGGTTCTCATATACTGTCTGTCCCCATAAACGTACAACCTCTCCCACTATCAACATCCAGCACCAAAGTAGTACATTTGTTATAATAAATGAACCTACACTGCCATATCATTATCACTCCAAATCCATAGTTTACATTAGGATTCATTTTTGGTGTTGTGTACATTCCATGGGTTTGGACAATGTATAGTGACACTTATGTACCATTGTAGTATTATATAGAACATTTCCCTGCCTTAAAAATCCTCTGTGCTCCACCTATTCATCCCTCCCCCATCCCCTTAGCTCTGTCAACCACTAATCTTTTTACTGTCTTCATAGTTTTGCCTTCTCTAGAGTGTCATATAGTGAGGTTCATAAAGCACGTAGCCTTTTCAGATTGTCTTCTTTCAGTCAGTGATAGGCATTTGAGTTTTTTCTTTTATCTTTTCGTGGCTTGATACCTCATTTCTTTTTAACACTGGATAATATTTCATTCCCTAGATGTTTTAAAATTTATTTATCCATTCATCTATTAAAGGACATCTAGGCTGCTTCCAAGTTTGGGCAATTATGAATTACAGAAATTGTGAATAAAGCTGCATCCCTGCACAGTTTTTATGTGAACATAACACCTTCCATTCATTTGAGTAAAAACCAAGAAACAAGACTACTGGATCATATGATAAGAGTATATTTAGTGTGATAAGAAACTTGCCAAACTGTCTTTCAAAGTGACTCCACCATTTTGCATTCCCATCAATAAAAAATAAAGAGTTTCTGTTGTTCCACACTGTAAGCAGTTGGTGTTTCGGATTTTGCCACGGAACTCTGTACCCAGGGCAAGAGAGTGAGACTGTCTCAAACAACAACAGACTCTAAAAAAACATTTATATCACAATTTTATAATCTTACATCACTCATACAGTTTCAAATGAACATTTATTCAAAAAGCATTTAATGAGCATTTATTTGGTTTAACAAAGATTGCTAGATATTCGAAGCTTAAGAGAGGAGATTTTAAAATCTGATTGTTCCCTATCATTAAGAAACTTACACTTGAGATGCAAGAGCAGAGAGAAAGGAGAAACAGGGTCAGGAGTAATTAGATATAACCAGAAACAACTATAAAACAAGTGTTAAATGCTATAAAATGAACACGGTACTATCATTCTAGCTAGAAGAATCAAGAATGGTTTTATGGACAGGCTCATAAAAGGGATGAAAGTACTCATGTAGGAATAAACCTTGGAGAGACCTTGAGAATGGGGAATTTGTGGTCTCCTGCATCTCTGCAGAGCAGCTGAAAATTAAAGAATCAAACAGTTTCAGCTAATTATCCCTTTTACCTCTTATTCTCCCTTTCCCTGTTTAAATAGCATCCAGAAACAAATGATAATCATTCAAAAGATGTAACATACAACTTAGAAATTCAACACCCAGATGGAATCTTTACCTGTGTCTACTGTAAGAAGTATCTGAAGCATATGTGCCATAGTGATCAAATGGAAGAGATAAAGGTGGTTATAGGAAGAACTAACTGATGAAGGCTGCAGATCAACAGTGTCATCCCAATACAAGGATGGGAACGCTAACACAGCACCTACCTATGAAAGAAAAATGGATATTAGCATGGGTAACAATAAAGACCAATACAAATTAGTCTCATAACTGAATGTGAAGGGCAGCAGATGCTGCATTGTTTATTTTTTTTTTAAATAATCACCATATTTGTCCTAGTTATTTAATAGAATATCTTCGAATATAATGTATCAGAAATGGAGGACAGGCTCGGTGCCCGTAACACAGTGGTTATGGCACCAGCCACTTGCATTGCGGCTCTCGGGTTCAAACCTGGCCTGGGCCAGCTAAACAACAATGACAACTGCAACAAAAAAAAAGCTGGGTGTTGTAGCAGGCGCCTATAGTCTCAGCTACTTGGGAGGCTGAGCAAGAGATTCACTTGAGCCCAGGAGTTTGAGGTTGCTGTGAGCTGTCACCATGGCACTCTACCCAGAGCAACAAAGTGAGACTCTATCTCAAAAAAAAAAAAAAAAAGAAAAAAAAAAAAGAAAGAAATGAAAGACAAAGGTCACCACCAAGCAGGTGATCCTTTTGCTGGGGCTACTCATTCTAGGTCTAAGTTGTGGTTCTCAACAGTGTGGTTCATTAGATTCGACAATACAATTATTGGGGGACTCTTAAAATAACACTTGATACATAGGCCTCACACCAGTCTAACCAAACCAGAATCTCTGTGAGTAGGACCCAGTTTCCTGTATTCTTTTCAAAGCTCCCCAGGAGAGTCCAATAGACAGTGAGGGTTGACAACCACTGGACAGAAGAGGCCTGGATAATGAAGGCTGGGGATGCTGACTAAGCTTGTATCCATAAATTCTACGCTTCCAGCCCCACCACTGCTTTCTCAACAGAACTCAGTTTGAAGAAATGATATCAGAGAGTAGAAAAACTCTGTAAGAAACTCACAAAACATCTACCATCTATGCATAGCTGTTTTGGGGAAGCCTAGATCCATCCATGCTCTGGTCCCTATCAACAAATAACTTAAAGATAGCTCACACTGTCACTCCCTGCTTACAATGTAAAGAAGAAAATGGACCAGTGAGGGTAGGGATGGAAAAGGAAGGATAATATGAACTAGAAAAGCTTGCTTGTACAGACACCAACTAACATCAACAGTATTACAAAGAAAAAAATAAAAGAGCTTTCATTTTTAAAGTGAATTTGATGGTCTCTGTCAAATCTGTACCTATTTGTAAATAAAATGAACAGAAGAAACCAAATTTTATATGCTGAGCACCAACAATTTATAATCTTGAAAAGAGTATGAATTCGAATGAGGAAAACACATGGAATTATAAACTTGAATGACTGAAAAAACATTTCTGAGCACTTACCAGAACATGAAACAAATCTATAGACAGAAGGCATGGTATATCTTCTGATTTTAGGTTAGGAAGAACAACTGAAACAAACAAAAAGTTAATATCATTCAGTCAGTAAGATAGCAATGTACTTAAAACACATGCAAAATACATCTAAAATGAATATACAATAGGGTTATAAAATACAGAAACTAGTATATCACACCTTTAAGATACAGCAACGATAATGAAAGTCAATTTGAACTGAGAAAAGGTCCAGAGAAACTTGGGATACAATTTAAGAGCTGAAGGATAAGATGCAGGAGGAAAAGGTAAGTGAACTAGCACAAGTGAAACAGATTGTTCAAGAAATACTTGCTGAATAAGTAAGAAGAATTACTTTTATGCAAAGTTCCCTCTATCGCTTTTTCCCTCCCAATTGCACGTTTCTAAATGTTTTGTGATGCATATATGTGAACAAATTTGGAGTGGGGAACAGAGAGGTTGCTGTGAGCTGTCACCTGTCTCAAAGCAGGATGGGTGAGATGAGGAAAGAGAAAATCCTCCTAAAAAAAATTAGATAATTTATGTGGATTGATGATCTGGAAGAAATCCAGACAGCTCAAAAGCTATCACTTTTCTAATTTGGTCCATCTCTAAGGAAAAGCAATAAATCCTGAAATCAAGGAAAGAGGGGCAAAGAAATGAAATCAAGAACTCAAGACAACAGATAAGGTTTTATATACAAATTAGGGAATTAATAATATCTCAATAAAGCTGTTATTTTTTAAAATGAGGCAGAGAAGATGTTTTTTAGACAATGTCAATTTTTTAAACTAAAAATAGCCCTATAGAGGCTGGGTGCAGTGGCTCACGCCTGTAATCCAAGCACTTTGGGAGGCTGAGATGGGCGGATTACTTGAGCACAGGAGTTCGAAACCAGCCTGAGCAAGAGTGAGACCCCATCTCTAAAAATAGCTAGGTGTTGTGGCGGGCACCTGTAGTCCCATATACTTGGGAGGCTGAGACTAGAGAATCACTTCAGCCCCGGAGAGGTTGCTGTGAGCTATGATGCTACAGCACTCTACCAAGGGCAACAAAGTGAGACTCTTGTCTCAAAAAAACAATATAGCTCTGTATTCTGGACTTATTTCTCTCATTTTTTCTGTTACTAATTTTAGTTCAAAATATTGAATAAAGACTATTTGAACAACTATATTCTACTACTACATACATAATATACATATTATCCCTAATATTTCCTTCCTTCAATCTAACCTATCAATATCAAATTAACTCCAGAATGCTATGACCAAAGTTTTCAAAAATTCCCTGAAGAATAAAGTTCAACTTTTCCTCTGGGGCATTTAAAAGCCTATATTTTTATCAAATAACTTCATGCTTGTCTATTTATAGATTCCCCCACTCTTATCAAACTTGTCTATGATGAACATACCACACACTCTCTTGTCTCCTCAATCTTTACTTATAAGTGCCCTATGTTTGTTTGGCATGTTCTTTGTTCCTTTCAACTTGCTATCATGTACCCCTCCTTTCAAGGTTTAATTCAAATCCTAACCCACGTTAAAGGAGATAACAGCAGAGGCCCACAGTGATCTTTTGAAGCACATTATTTGTGGGGTACACATATGGCATTTGACTATTTTTTAATGTGTGTTTTCATAGAGGTTCTGCTTCTTAAATTCATTCATAAGCATTATAATGGGAAGGACTGTATTTTATACTATAACTTATTATACAGTCTATACCCTAATGCTCCTGCTCATAAATTTTTATATGAAAAACTTTCATATATAGTATAAGCACAAAGCTACATTACAGACCAAAAACCACATCAATTCCATCAGTTACTGCTAATTAGAGAGTATACATTATCATTTAGTCTGGGCCATCTAAGATAAAGTTTTTTTTTTTTGAGACAGTCTCACTTTGTTGCCCTTTGTTGAGTGCTGTGGTGTCATAGCTCACAGCAACCTCAAACACAGGCTCAAGCAATCCTCTTGCTTTAGCCTCCTACGTAGGTGGGACGACAGGTACCCGCCTGGCTATTTTTAGAAATGGGGATCTCACTCTTGCGCAGGCTAGTCTCAACTCCTGAGCTCAGACAATCCACCTGCCTCAGCCTCCCAGAGTGCTAGTATTACAGGCATGAGCCACCTCACCCAGGTAAGATAATGTTATTTTAATGTTTACTTTGCGGTGTATTTAACATTATAAATCCCATAATGTGTGATAAGTACAAAAGTGGTAAGGCTATTTGGAAGTATGAGTAAAACAATGCATCTGAATTATGACAAATGGAAAAGGATGCCAAAAAATTAAAAAACAATGGTGAAAGTGCTAATGAAACTTGGGGTTGCAGCCTTGGATAGAGCTGTAGAATCCCCACATCAAGAGAGGGAGAAGAAAGCTGCTCGGGAAGAGCCACCTAAAAAGCTGGTAGAAAACTGACAAGGAGGAAAGTTACCTGTTTGAACAGATTTTCAAAGTAAAAAAATTGATCTATTTTGTTGGAAAAAAACACCTGCTGGTTCAGCTAGAAGACTATTACTGGCTTTTAAAGCTTTAAACCTGAATAATTCTTTTATTTGGTAGAAATATACCTGAGAAATAAGCTGAAACCCTCCTACCCATGACATTTTGGACTTCTGAAGAAACAGATTTGAAAACAGCCCTTTTTAAGGGTGACTTGTTTGAGTGTAGAGGAGCTTTGCATAGACTTCAAACCAAAATGAAGGCCAAATCATTCTACTCCCATGTAACCTCTTAACCTCCTTTTAATCTTTATATTAAAATGAGAGCACCATATGTGCTCTTAGTAAATTTTTAGATTTTACTAAACTAGCTGTTATAGCCTGCCTCTTAAAGAGGGCATGGGTCTGAGTTCTAAGAATTCTATGCTTAGAATTTCTATTATTTTACATGACTTGATACACCAACAAAATTAAACATATTTTAAAATTATCTATCCACGCAATTGCTCCCTTTTCTAACCAGATTGGGGATACGTGAATGTTAGTAGTTGTTGATATTGGCCCAATATCCTAGTTGTATAGAAGGAACATTAAGTTGAAAACATTTGGAAAATACCAGATTTTTAAAATAAGATTACAAGTATTACAGGCAGAGGTAGGAATTTATTTACTTTTGCAAAGCTAATATAAGTAGTAACATTTTATTAGTGAGTGCTCAAAATTAGTGCACTGCATTGTTTCCCAATGAAATACACTGCCAGAAATGTAGTGAAAGAAGACATATAAATAATGACACAGTAATAACTCAGAGAAGACTCTACCTGACAGGAGACGAACCAGATGTTTCTGTATCAGGATCTGGGGACAGGTGATCCTCTGTGCAATTGCAAACTGCATTAATGCTTTCAGACCATTATGCTAGATTATAAGAAAGGGGAAGATAAAAAGATAAGATGACAGACCTAAGTCATTTATTATAAAACCCAATTCTAGTCTATCAGAATTAGCTATAGAGTCACTATTTATTTTATATTCTTGTAAGCAAATGACAATATTCTTTTTTTTTTTGTTTTTTGAGACAGTCACAGTCTGTCACCTTGGCTAGAGTGCCCTCATAACTCACAGTAACCCCAAACTCTTGGGCTCAAGTGATCCTCTTGCCTCTGCCTCTCCATTGGCCAGGAGTATAGGCGCCAGCCACAACACCCAGCTAGTTTTTCTCTTTTTAGTAAAATTGCTCAGGCTGGTCTCGAACTTGTGAGCTCAGGTGATCCAGCCACCTTGGCCTTTCAGAGTGTTATGATTATAGGCGTGAGCTACCATGCACAGCAATTCAGTATCTTAATACCTATAAAAAGTTTTGGCTGGGCATGGTGGCTCACACCTAATCCTAGTACTCCGGGAGACTGAGGTGAGCGGATTGCTTGAGCTCAGAAGTTTGAGACCAGCTTGAACAAAATCGAGACCCTGTCTCTGCTAAGCAAATAGCCAGTCATGTGGTGGGTGCCTGTAGTCCAAGCTACTGTACTGGAGCTGGCCATCAAAGATAGCTTAGTATTATTCTTGAATTTAGTATGATGACTTATCTACAGGTTAAACTGGCATTAATGATCTATGTTATACGAGGGGGAAAAATACAAAAGACACCAGGATTGTTATTTGCAATAAAGAGCAAGGGAGAAAAAGCAATCAAGTATCACCTGAAATCTGTGTGAATTTAAACTCCTATATTGAATAAGCTCGGCAAAGTGCACACCACTGACCATTCAGTTTCCTGTAAGACTGAAGCAGCTCCTTTTTCCCTGCAGAATTCTGCTAATCTTTATAAAAAGTAATTTAGCAAAAGAAAATTTTTGAGAGACAGTCTCACTATTGTTCAGGCTAGATTGCAATAGCTATTCGTATGTATGATTATAGCACTCTACAGCCTCAAACTCCTGGCCTCAGTGATCCTTCCACCTCAGTGTCCTGAGTAGCTGGGATTAAAGGTGTGTACCACCACCCTCAGCTCAAGATTTGTAAAAAAATTGTAAGTTAAGCATGGAATCTTCCCCTCCTCAAAAAAAAAAAAAAAAAAAGAAAAAGAAAAAAATAAGCATACCATGAGTTTCATGTACCCTGTTGGAACATACATACCTGCCTATTTTGAAGTGCTCCAAACAGAGGTTTTCCTTCATCTCCCAGTAGGTTTTCTCAAGAAAGAAAGAAAAATAATAAATCCTGAATACTGCTACAATTGTGTAACATACTTATTTTCCATTTTTCAGATGTTCTTTAATTATATTTTTGATTAGATGATTGGCACTTTTCCCCTCCAAGATCTCATGTTTTAGCCTATGTCAAAAATTTCCAATTTTTGAGTGAGACAGTATTAGAGAAGCACATGTAGATCATTCACAAATTACTAGTATAAACATTAAAGTCCCTGCAGCAATGTATAAAGAATGCTTAGGAAATAGCCCATGAGTTGGAGGTTGCTGTGAGCTGTAATGCCACAACACTCTACCCAGGGCTACGGCTTGAGGCTCTGTCTCAAAAAAACAGAATGCTCAGGAAAAATAAAGCAGCCTAGTTTGCGTTTCTTCATTTTAGATAGACTCTCCCTTCTTATAGAAGAGAATTAAAAAAAATTTTTTTAAATCTACTTTATGCAAAAAAGTTTTAAATAAGTAATTTTTATATATAAACATGTTTTATTTTAAAATAGTAAAAAATAGTATGTTAAGGAAGATGCAAATAACTTTGATGGTTTAGGTACAATTTAAAAGAATTAGAAAAGATTTATAGAAAAAAAGAAGATGAAAATAACAAAACCATGGATTTAGAATATGTATCTTGCCTCATTGTCAAAAATATTTATTGCTAAATTACTCAGTTCCTCAACTATTATACTATGCCAACACAACCTGTACATGTCTCACCATCCCCACAGGGAATGATATCAGTTAGCTGTTTATGTACCAAGAATAAAGTAGACCATTATGACCATTCAATGGAAAAAGCAATATAGTGAACATAATATATTACTCTACTGATCAAATAGAACCCAATTACTTTATCATAGAACCATATATGAAAAGAATCAGTTCTATCTGTAGTGAATTCCTCATTTCCTTTATGACAAAATGTGACTTTATGTTCAAGATCTAAATATAAATTCCTGACTCCTAATGCTTGTCTTCCCAAAGATAGTAAAGGGTGAAATACCTTCACTGAAAGTCTGAAAAGACTTAGCATATCATGACTGCAAAAGGATGCTTTACATTTCTTATCACTTTGTTCACATACTATTCTATGTAAACCTCATTTTTACTATTTTCATTTTATTTAATCATAGCAAATATTAACTGCTGCGTTATCATATACCCACTATACTATAAGTCAAACAGATTTGGAAGTGACTCCTAAAATCTGTTCAGAAACTAACGATGGTATGTATGATTCCTCTGGGGAAAAAGTGGCTTCGTATTTCATTCACATCATGAAAAGTGTCTTGTTACAAAAATATGTTTAAGCAAATATAGGAGACTCTATTAAAAACAATTACCAATATTATTTATTGGAAAGGAAAATCAAAGCTGGTTTGGATAAAGATGATACGAAAGAATCAGTTATTAACCTTTTCCATATAGCACTGAGGCTTGTGACTGTAATGAACAAATGTGTTAATTAAAAATTTAAGTGATTCTTTGCTATACTTTTCCAAAGTGCCCTTTCAATATGGCAAACAATTTGACAGCAGGCTTTGTTTCAGCCTGCTAATTTCCCTCTCTTGACAGCTTCAGTCTTCCTTTCCCCTTTCTAGTAATTTTTTTTGTTAAGAGATTGTTGCCAGGCGTGGTGGCTCATGCCTATAATCCTAGCACTCTGGGAGGCTGAGGCAGGTGGACTGCTTGAGCTCACAGGTTTAAGACCAGCTTGAGCAAGAGCGACACCCTGCCTCTAAAAATAGTTGGGCGTTGTGGCAGGAGCCTATAGTCCCAGTTATTCAGGAGGCTGAGGCAAGAGAATTGCTTGAGCCCAAGAGTTTGAGGTTGCTGTTAGCTATGACGCCAGGGTACTCTACCAAGGGTGACAAAGTAAAACTATCTCCAAAAAAATTGTTAAGACATTTGGTTAAGAGATCGCACCACTGCACTCCAGCCTGGGTAAGAGATTGGGCCTCAATCTCTGTTACCCAGACTGGAGTACAGCGGCGCAATCATAGCTCATTGCAGCCTTGAACTCCTCAGCTCAAGAAACCCTCCTACCTTAGACTGTTGAATAACTAGGACTAAAGTTACACTTAACCACTTCACCTGGCTAATTTTTAATTATATATATATATATTTATTTATTTTTAGAGATGGAGTCATGCTATATTGTCCAGGCTAGTCTTGAACTCCAGGGCTCAAGTGATCCACCTGTCCTAGCCTCCCAAAGTGATGGAATTACAAGTATAAGCCACTCTGCCTGATTCCCTTCTGATAATTTTTTAGGTGACTAGTTTCCCTCTCTTCAAGTATAAAAGAAAAAGAATCACTGAATATTTCTCAGGTGATTCTTTGTTTGTCCTTTTTCCTTGATTTTCTAGTGTTATAAATTGGTTGCCTTTTGACTATAGCTCACTTCATGCTATCCCTTTAAAATATTTTTAACTTGGTCAGTCCCTGAAGTCTCCACCCCGGCCACCCCTCTGCCAGCTGCTCCGGCACCACCTCGGGCCGGCGTCTCCGGCAGGCGGGAGCCAGGTGGCTCCAGCTTTGCGCGGGCCGTGGCTTCCTGGCTTCTCCATGGGGCTGGCCTGCGGTGCCCGGATGCTCTGAGAACATTTCCACTGTTGCTTGGAGGACACACTCAGTGGGATACAGAATTCCTGGAAAATTGCCTTTGTAAGAAGCTGGAAGTATTTCTTTTTAAATTCCATCTCTCTGTTTTTCAAAGAAACATCAAGAAACCATGAACAACTTAGTAATGAAGAGCTTGACTGCCACTTGCTTGATGAAAAGTTTTACTGTCAAGGACATTCTGGACCAAAAAATCAATGAAGTTTCCTCTTCTGATAAGGATGCGTTCTATGTAGCAGACCTCAGAGATGTTCTGAAGAAACACCGAAGATGGCTAAAAGCTCTTCCTCGTGTTGCTCCCTTTTATGCAGTCAAATGTAATGACAGCAGAGCCATTGTGAAGACCCTTGCTGCCATTGGGACAGGATTTGACTGTGCTAGCAAGACTGAAATACAATTGGTGCAAAGTCTCGGAGTGCCTCCAGAGAGGATTATCTATGCAAATCCTTGTAAACAAGTGTCTCAAATTAAGTACACTGCCAATAATGGAGTCCAGATGATGACTTTTGACAGTGAAGTTGAGTTTATGAAAGTTGCCAGAGCACATCCAAAGGCCAAGTTGGTTTTGTGGATTGCCACTGATGATTCCAAAGCAGTCTGTTGACTCAGTGTTAAATTTGGTGCCACACTTAAAACCAGCAGACTTCTCTTGGAACGGGCAAAAGAGCTAAATATTGACGTCATTGGTGTCAGCTTCCATGTAGGAAGCGGCTCTACTGATCCTGAGACCTTCGTGCAGGCAATCTCTGATGCCCGCTGTGTCTTTGACATGGAGCTGAGGTCGGTTTCAGCATGTACCTGCTTGATATTGGCAGTGGCTTTCCTGGATCTGGGGATGAAGCTTAAATTTGAAGAGATCACTAGTGTAATCAACCCAGCACTGAACAAGTACTTTCCATCAGACTCTGGAGTGAGAATCATAGCTGAGCCAGGCAGATATTATGTTGCATCAGCTTTCACACTCACAGGTAATATCATTGCCAAAAAACTTGTATTAAAGGAACAGATAGGCTCTGATGATGAAGATGAGTCCAGTGAACAAACCTTTATGTATTACGTGAATGATGGAGAATATGGGTCATTTAATTGCATCCTTTATGATCATGCTCATGTAAAGCCTCTTCTGCAAAAGAGACCTAAACCAGATGAGAAGTATTATTCATCCAGCATATGGGGACCAACATGTGATGGCCTTGACCGGACTGTTGAGCGCTGTGACCTGCCAGAAATGCATGTGGGCGACTGGATGCTCCTTGAAAATATGGGTGCTTACACTGTAGCTACTGCTTCTACTTTCAATGGATTCCAGAGGCCGACCATCTACTATGTGACGTCAGGACCGACATGGCAACTCGTGCAACAAATCCAGAACCCCGACTACCTACCTGAAGTAGAAGAACAGGATGTTGACACTCTGCCTGTGTCTTGTGCTTGGGAAAGTGGAATGAAACGTCACCCAGCAACTTGTGCTTCAGCTAATATTAATGTGTAGATATCATTCTGTAGCTGATAACTGCAAATTTAGCTTGAATTAAGGGCTTTGGGGGGACCATTATACTTAATTATTGCTAGCTCTGCAATGACTTTGTAATAGAGAAGGGTTGGTACTGATGCAGCAATATGTAAGATTAGGAGATGGGGTCACACTTGTCTGTGTTCCTATGGAAACTATTGATTATTTCAGACATGCTATGAAAGAGTGCCCCTCTGCTGCTCAGCAAGCATTTGTAGCTTGTACCGTGGCAGAATGAGCCAAAAGCTTAGTGTTGTGACCTGTTTTAAGAATAAAGTATCTTAATATATATATACAATATATATTTTTTTAACTTAATGTTGCATATGGCTCCGACTGCAGTTTAAAATAAAAGTATAAAAAAAAAATTCAGAACAAATGGCATAAGACCACACAAACATATTGAAATACTACTAGTCCTCAAAGAAGTAAAATTATTCTACACCATCAGGAAAAAAAAAGGAGTAATTATAAAATTAACAATCAATTCTCTTTCATTAAAACCTCTAAACCAGTTTTCTTATGGGCTTTACCAATTGCCTGGATAGTGAAAGCACATGTGCACCAGGTCATCATGGGGATTCGAGGATCTGTTTCATCAGGAGGCACTTTCAGTCCAATTCTATAAATTGTTGTGGCAAAGAGAACGACCATTTCCTTGATACTATTAGAATATTTAATCCTAAAAATTAAAAAAAAAGAAAAATTCATATGATGATCTTGTAAAAGGGGATTATTGAGAATTCCAGTTAGATAAGGAAGCAACAGAAACACTATTTCTAAGTAAAATGCTCTTTGACAAATTAGAGGTTAGAGCCTCTGAATATTTATTCAGTAAGAAAAAATGGAAAAAGCAGAACTATATTTCCTAAAAGCAGAAAAATACCTCTTACAAAATAGTAGTAACCCAAATAACTTCACTTCCTGTAAAAAATGCAGTGAATGATCAAGCTGGAAGGGTTCAGATCCAAACTGAAAGACAGACTGGACAGGGAAGGAACAAGTTTTAGTGTCTGGAAAAGGGACCAAGAAGTACTTCTGTGTTGACAGGATTGTGTGTGTATGTGTTTATGTTTTGTGTATGAAGTGATAATTCTGATTTTCTAAACTTTTTTTTTTGTAACAAGTATTTTCAGCAGCAATGGGATGGATAACACAAACAAGGATTACAAATAGAAAAAGTACCCTAGGTAGTTAGTATTCATGAAATGCTGGTACCTAATCTGGGTTCATTATATTTTCAAAGTGTTCTCTTATAAATCTCTCTCCAATAACTTTATGAGGTAGAAGGCCATTGCCTAACTTTTTTAAAAAAATGAACTAGGAGTGGAGTGACCTGAGACTTTTTAGACTGTCACAGAACAAGTGAAAAGTGATTTTAAATGAAGTCTCTTAAATTCAGGAGGTTGGACCAAATACTATGTAGAACTGGCATTTTTGTTGGTCAAAAATGTTTATTCAGAGGCATACTTCACTCTAATATATATTACTTTCATATTTCAGAGCCCTTAATTTTACTAACACAAACAAAAGAGAAAGAAACAAGATAAGGATGGGATAAAGAAACAATTTTTACAAATAAAGAAGGAAGGATTGTTTTCTACTCTTATTTTCAGAACAGTTTACAAACTTCTCTTAAGTCTTTAAATACTTACGAAGACTGAACTCCAAAATTCAGAATGGAATGGAACTCAAAAGTAGAATCTCCCATTCCTTGATTAAATAAGGCAGGAATTGTTGGGTTTTCTCCTTATAAATTAAAAGGAAAAAGAAAGAAAAATCATGAATGGGGTTAGTCTAACATAAGCTTTTCTAGCTTTTAAAAATTGTATCTGATCATTTTAGAAAACTTAGAAGATGCTAATGGCAATAACCAATCAACTGAAATTTCTCCATCCAGATAATCATAGATAACATTTGGGTAATATTCTTCTGATCTCCATACAAATATTACATATACAGATTTAAAAAAAAAATAGTACTGTTGTACATCTACTTTTAAACTTAATAAATTATAAATATCTTTCCACATCAGTAATTCTTGCTCTATATTTATTTTTTTTGAGACAGTCTCACTATGTTACCCTCAGTAGAATGCCATGGCATCACAGCTCACAGCAACCTTAAGCTCGGGCTTAAAGCGATTCTCTTGCCTCAGAGGCACCCACCTCAATGCCCGGCTATTTTTTGTTACAGTTGTCATTGGGGTTTGAACCCATCAGCCTCAGTGTATGTGGCTGGTGCCATAACAACTGTACTACGGGTGCTGAGCCTATATTTTCATTTTTAATGACTGTATAAGTATTGTCTCAGTAAGGAAGCAAATATCAGTGAATAATATTTTATTAGAATCTAAAGCCAAGCTACTTGGATTTGAATACTATTAATAGCTCTGCCACTTATTATTAAGACCTTGTCTGGCTGGGCGCAGTGGCTTACACCTGAAAGCCTAGCACTCCGGGAGTGCCGGGGTGGGAGGATTGCTTGAGTTGAGATTGAGACCAGCCTGAGCAAGAGTGAGACCCATCTCTATTAAAAATAGAAAAATTAGCAGGGTATCATGGTGCAGGCCTGTTGTCCAGCTACTTGAGAGTAAGACAGGAGGATTCCTTGATCCCAGGAGTTGGAAGTTGCAGTCAACTATGACAATCCCCCTACACTCTAGCTGAGGTGATAGAGATGAGACTGTCCCCACAAAAACAAAGTGCCCACCTCCCCCCAAAAAACCCTTGTCCAAGAACCAAACCTTTCTGTGGCTCCATTTCCTTATCCAATTGGAATGTCATTCCCTATGGAATGGGTTGTTTTCAAGATATTTTTCTGAATTTTTTGTTTTCAGTGATGTGGTTATCCGTTTAAGGTTCACTGAACTTCTTAAGTCTATAAATTTGTCTTCTACCAACTTTGGGGAGTTTTCAGCCATTAGTTCTTCAAATATTATTTTCTGCACCATCTTTTTTCCTTTCTTTTTTGGTACTTCAATGACACAAATGTTGGATTAAATAAAAGATTGTCCCACACATTCCTAAGGCTATGTTCTTTTTTTTTTTTTTTTTTCCCTCCACCTCTTTTCTGTCCTTCAGATTAACTTCTACTAATCTAATTTCAAATTTACTGACACTTCCTTATCTCCAGTCTACTACTGAGCCTATACAGTTTGTTTTTATTTCATACAGTATTTTTTCAATTCTATTATCTCCATTATGTGTGTTTTTTTTTTTTTTTTTAGTTTCTATTTTTTTGTTAACTTCTATCTGTGCACTTATTTCAAGAATGTTCACCTTCCTTAAACTTATGCTTCATGGTTATGTAGCTGGTTTAAAATTTTTGATTGATAAATTTAAAATTTAAAACACTTCCAGACTGGCATTTGTTTTTCCCTGAGAATTGGTCAAATTTTTCTGGTTCTATTCAAGTAATTCTGGCTTTTATCTTGGATACTTGGTGTACTATATTGGGAGGTCCTATTAACATCCTCTAGAAAAATGTCCATTTTAAAAAATGTTTTAATAGGCAATCAACTCATTTAGGTTCAACAAGTCTTGTTTCATCTTCAGTGGATGGTGGTTCCAATGTCAGTTTTCAGTACTCAGTATGTCAGTCTGAGTCTTGAGTGGTGGTTTATTTTTTTAGAGATCAGGTCTTGTTTTATTGCCCAGGCTGAAGGGCAATGTCTGTTCACAGGCATGATCATAGTGCATTGCAGTCTTGAACTCCCAGCCTCAAGTAAACCTCCCTCCTCACCCTCCTAAGTAGCTGGGACTATAGATAAGCACCACTACACCTGGCTTGCTTGATGATATAAATGCAGCTTAATTCTCAAAGCTTTTGCTATGCTTCTTTGTGCCCATTCTTCCCATGTGCAGCTTGGTGGTAAGCTCAGGACTTGTGTCGGTCTCAAAATTAGGAGATTCCTTTCTATAGCTTTCTTCTTTCTGGGATTTTCCCCACACTCTCTAGCTCCAAAGGGCTCTTGCCCCAGTTTTTCAGGCCAAAATAACAGTTACTCTGTTTTAGTGTCCTAAGCTGTTGGTCAGATCTTTATGACTGAGGCTGCCCTTGGAGTGAACCTGTGAGCCAAAGACAAAAAAGCCCCAAAGATTCTCTTGTATTCTTTGGAACACAGGGCCTCCTTTCCCCAGTTTCTCTAACCAGAGAGACTGGTTTTCTCTTAGGATTTTAGCTGTCTACCTGGCCAGCATGACACTACAGCCCTATGAGTGCAGCTGGCCTTGGGAAGGGCTGAAGGAGAACAATAGAAATTCCTTTTATACCTCGGCTCTGATGTGTTTTCTTTTCCTGGTCTTCTGGCCACAAAGAGACAGCATCTCTTTTGGATTTTGTGTTATGTCTGTTGCACAGTCCTGTGACTCAGGCTTTCCTTGGGTTGAAGTTAGGAAATGAAGGAGGAAAAAAGCTCCAGGGAAACTCATTGCCCATACTAGTCATTGTTTAAATATTGACTTTACCCCCCCAATTTGCCTGCTACTGTTTACTTTTTCAGAAACTTCAGATTTTAAAAAATTTTGTGGAAATGTGTTTATTAGAAATTTATTGAATTTTATGAAATATCTTTTAAGAAAGCTATTATAATGGCTATATCAATTTCTTATTTAAACATTTTAATGTAAGACATTTCTATTATTGCCCTCTTAGAATAAACCCAATCTGAGCATCACCCTTTTTGTGCTATGTATTGTTTTCTAAGTGTGGTTTTTGTCATACTCCATGGATTGTGAGCTGTGTTGTTCTTCTGTTTCTAAACAGTGATCGCTCTTTTTCTATTTTTTCCCTCATATTTAAGAGTTATATAAAAGAAATTTTAAATTCCTAATTTATTATGTTTGGGGGCTTTTTATTAAGTTCTAGTTTTATTATACTGTCAGTGTAAGTGTCCTACGTAAGTTTGATTTTTGAAAATTATTGAGATTTTTTTTTTCCCCAGGCAAAGTAGAAGCGATATATTTTGCAACAATTATTCTTCCAATGAGTAATTTGTAAATTCTCTCCCACCCCACATTAAACAGGTAAGTGAAGCAGCTTCCATATTTTAAATGTTACATGTAAGATTCAGAATGTCAACACCATACTTGCATTCTACATAATGTTATAAACAACACATACACCTTAACTTCAAAATCTGAAATGATTCGTCCTAATTATGGGGGGGGCGGACTTCACATCTCACATCTGCTATTAAAATCTGGTTCTGAATATAGCATAGCATATATAGCAATTCAATTTTAATATCTACTGATGCCAGTTTATACATAAATTGCATTGAACTCAATTTCCCCCTTATTTCATTTTCCCATATATTTAAGTGACCTTTTATCTTCTTTATAGTAGGCAAGATAACTGAAGTTTCGATAAAGTAGACTATAGTATAAGAAAAATAGCTCCTATTTTTAAGATTACTAACTGCTACAGTACTGTTGATGCAATCAAACTACTTTAAGACTTAATTCACTTTTAAATGTGGAAAAGATAAAGGCTTAATCTGACAAAGTTTAACCACTTGTTTCCTCTTTCTTATAAGCTCATTCTGTCACCACTGCAGTATTCCTAGTTCTTTGCTTGTACTACCCATATAAAACTTCTTTGAAAAAAATAATTACCCAAAGCTGTATGCTCAGCTTGAATCCATCTTTAAAGCTTGGGGATAAGCAGCAGGAAACACGAAACATCTTCCTGGAGTATCAACTTTACAATGAACATCTAACATTAAAAACATGAGTTCAAAACTTATACTCATTTTTAACAGTCAAGAATTCCCCAAAGCTCCAGCCATCAACTGCTATGCCATCCATTATTTGAAAGAACATTGACATGGTTACCTTTGCCATAAAATAAAGCATCCTTAAAGTATCTATTTGATATGTACAAACTACATATTCTTAATGACAGGTCACAAAATTTAAGCAAGTTCTTCCTTAGGTGACCCTAGCCAAAATTAAAGTGGGACAGACATTATTTTAGCTTGATAGCACTAACAATATTTACAACACTTAATTCCTAACCAAATAGAATACCTTGTTGACCTGTCATATCCAGTTTGTGACAAAAACAAACAAACAAATAGACATAGGCAGAAATTAATCTGATAAGATTTCTAATTAGGTGAAATCAGCAAGGTGATTTTAATATTAACATGGCATAAACTTCCCTATTTTAGTGGTTTTAAAATGCTTACAAACAAGGGATGAGCTCAACTTGCTTAGATATTTGAAATACAACTTTATTCTGATGACAAACAAGATTTCACCGCTAGATATTATGATGTGACTATAGCAGTCTTATATTTGAAACTCAAGAAGGAATTGACAGCATTCCAAACAGCTAAATATACAGGTCCAAACAATGAAGGTATTTTCTTTAAAATGCCACATTCACTCTGAAGCCCATTCATCCCCTTCAGCATCCCAGATGAAGCACATGTTTCATTTAGATGGATAATAGCTGGCAGCGGCACACATGCTTCACCGCTGACATCACAGGACAGCCTATAAAACTAGACTTCTGACGCTGGGCTCCAGCTTCATTCTCACAGGTCATCATCCTCATCCGGGAGAGCTGTCTGAGCAACCTCTAAGTCATGTTCACATTATGTTTCCAAAGCTGGGTCCATGACCACCTCTGGCGGGGCAAGAGCAGGCATGGCAACAAACTCCAAGTTAGGGTCTCCAATGAGCTTTCTAGCAAGCCAGAGGAAAGGCTTTTCAAAGTTGTAGTTACTTTTGGCAGAAATGTCATAGTACTGAAGATTCTTTTTTTTGGTGAAAGACAATAGATTTTGCTTTCACTTTCTTGTCCTTAATATCCACTTTGTTTCCACACAACACGATAGGGATGTTTTCACATACTTGTACCAAATCTCTATGCCAATTAGGCACGTTCTTGTAAGTAACTCTTAATGTTACATCAAACATTATAATGGCACACTGGGCTTGGATATAATAGCCATCTCTGAGTCCACCAAATTTCTCCTGGCCAGCTGTATCCCATACGTTGAACTTAATGGATCCTCTGTTGGTGTGGAACACAAGGGAATGGACCTCAACGCCTATGGTGGCTACATACTTCTTCTCAAATTCACCAGTCAAGTGGCATTTCACAAACGTAGTTTTCCCAATCCCACCATCACCAACCAATACGAGCTTGAACTGGACTTGGCTCTCCCTGGGCGGTCCCTGCAGTGTCCTTCCAGAAGTGTCTCCGCACCTGTCCGACTGACTCAATTATTGAGATTTTTATATGGCCTCATTGATTAACCAATCTCTGCTAATAATCCATGGACATTTTGATAAAAGTACACTCTTTAGAGAGAACAAAGCTCTATAAAAATAATATTAAAAGTCAAGCATAATTTAAAACATTCTCTAAGCCTTTATTTTAGGACATTTTATTTATTTTTTATTTTAAAACAACTTGAGCAGCTATATGCTTGGAATGATCTTCTAAAAATCTCCCATTACGACTATGCTTTTGTTAAATTTTCCTTAGGCACCAAAGAACACAGCATGAAAATAAACAGAAACTAAATTATCTTTTCTGTGTTTTTTTTCTAACTCCCTAAATCTGTAAATGAAAATAAAGATACAATGATTATAGTTTCTTTGCAATTCCTCTTTCACAATCTCTTGGCTCTGCCTCTTTCCCCTAACAAGCCATTCAATAAGTATTCAGAGAGAACATATCAATATGTACTCTCCCTACCTTTCAGCATCTCATGGTAGGATCAGGGACACCTAATTAATCTTGAGTTATCTCCTCCCCTCCAACTCATCTGATGCACAATCACATTAAAGAGCTATCATAATAAATATTAGGTTCTTGCTTAAAAATTATAATCATTCCATGCTTTCTTTTTTTTTTTTTTTTTTTGGACAGTGTCATATTCAACTGCCCTGACTAGAGTGCTGTGGCCTTAACCTAGCTCACAGCAACCTCAGACTCCTGGGCTCAAGAGATCCTCCTGCCCGAGTCTCCCAAGTAGCTGGGATTATAGGTGCCCACTACAATACCCAGCTTGTTTTTCTCTTTTTAGTAGAGATACTTAGGACACTCTTGAACTCCTAAGCTGAAGCAATCCACCCACCTTGGCCTCCCAGAGTGGTAGGATTACAGTTGCAAGCCACCGCGCCTATTCACAGTTTTTCTTTAAATTATGTTCAGTATTTTTCTTCTCTGAAAAATATAGACTTCTAAATAAATTAGTAAGTATGAGTAAAAGATACTAATCACTTTTATACTTCTTGTTCTTCTTTAGCCACTGAGGTCCTCCCAAAAATAAGTGACCTTTCGACTTAAAGCTATGTTTTAGACTTCCAATTCAACCATTTGAAGGCAAAATGACTTTTAAAAAAATCTGAATTAAAAAAAAAAAAAACTGAATTAAGGTTGAATTTTTGAGACCCAACAATCAGGATACAAAATCAAGATGCGAATCTACAATACTTTAAATAAAAAGAAACTAAATTCTCTGTGTCAAAGACATTTTAAATTATTAAATTAAATAAGAAGAAACCCATATACTGAATTCTCAGAGGTTAAAACAAGGGTCAAAGTGATAGGTACATGCTAAAAAAAAAAAAATCACTTCTTTTGCTGGAGAAGTTTTTCTTGCCCCATGGATATTACTTGTAAAAAAGATTTTGCTATAAAATGAAGGCGAAAGGGAAATTGATAGGACATTGCTAAACATACTTGTTGCTGTCGTCTTCTATCTTTCTGTGTTTCTAAATGACAAAGTCCAAATTCTTATTCACAGGCCTCAATTATTGCCCCATACTCTTCATTATTCCCCACTGTGTACCCTTGACTCAGGTAGGCCAGGTTTTTCAATGTCTCTGAAGATGCAGTGCTCATACTTCCCTAAAAATGGTTTTTCTTTTTTCTACTAAATGTTTTTTTTTTCTTTTTTTGAGATAGAGCCTCAAGTTGTCACCCTGGGTAGAGTGCAGTGGCATCACAGCTCACAGCAACCTCAAACTCCTGGGCTCAAGCGATTCTCCTGCCTCTGCCTCCCAAGTTGCTAGGACTATAGGTGCCCGCTACAACGCCCGGCTATTTTTTGTTGCAGCCATCATTGTTGTTTGGCGGGCCCAGGCTGGATTAGAACCCGCCAGCTCAGGTGTATGTAGTTGGCGCTTTAGCCGCTTGAGCCACAGGCGCTGAGCCTAAATGCTCTTCTTATCCCTGCTATACATCCAGATTTGGTCCAAAGTCATCAAATAGCACTTTCTCCATGTCACTCTCCCTTACTAATTCAGCCTCTACTGATTAATTACTTCTTAAACATCCTGTGAGTCCTATGGTTTTGTTCCATAAAGTCTGGTTATTGATGCCATTTCCTCGTGTACCATTTTCTTAACTGGACAAGTTTATTGACTTGTGAAGTCAACAAACCTACAAACAAAGCCTTGCACAGTGCTTGAGAGTTAAATACTTGGCAAATTAGACTGACTATGGTGATGAGAAATAAAACCATCATCCCTATATTTTCTCTGTCACTGTCCCTAAAAATATATAATTGGGAGGACATAACAATTAGAGCATAATGGGAGGTGAAATAATCAGGGAAAATGTAGATAAATACAGAAGATATGGATGGTAGAAACAAATGTTTTGAGAATACCTAGAAATATTCCAGAATATTCTAGAATAGAATGTTTCTAGGTATAACTTTCATCAATTTTAGATCCAATAAAGGGATGAGAGAATAATTTTTTAAATACTAGACTGCCTTCTTCATCCTATTGATTCATAGCCTGAAAAAGACAATTTTCTAAACTAAAAAAAAAATTTTTTTTTTTTTGAGACATAGTCTCACTATGTTGCCCTTGGTAGAGTGCCGTGGTGTCACAGCTCACAGCAGCCTCAAACTCTTGGGCTTAAGTGATTCTCTTGCCTCAGCCTCCCAAGGAGTTGGGACTACAAGTGCCTGCCACAATGCCTGGCTATTTTTGTTGTTGTTGTTGCAGTTTCTGGCCGGGGCCAGGTTTGAACCCACCACCTCTGGTATATTATGAGGCTGATGCCCTACTCCTTGAGCCACAGGCACTGCCCCTGGCTATTTTTTAGAAATGGGGGTCTCACTCTTGCTCAGGCTGGTCTTGAAACTGTGAGCTTAGGCAGTCCACCTGCCTCAGCCTCCCAGAGCACTAGGATACCAGGCGTGAGCTACCATGCTTGACTGCAAGATCCAAGACTTTTTTTTTTTTTTTTTTTGCAGTTTTTGGCTGGGGCTGGGTTTGAACCCACCACTTCCGGCATATGGGGCTGGCACCCTACTCCTTTGAGCCACAGGTGCCACCCTGGGATCCAAGATTTAAATCTCAGCAGTCTACCACCTTGGATCAATCAGACAGACAAATTAGATAGACAGATTAAACACTGTATATATTGCCTCCCAGTATAAAAAATTATTAAATTGAGTAAAGTGGTTTAAGCCAAATTTAGTCTGAGCTTCAAAAATCTCTATTTCCTGATATTCAATAAATCTATTCTTAAAAGCCATACATTAGCATACTAATTACTTTTAAAAAAAGATTCTGACATTTTTTCACACAGCTATTATAAAATAAATTTAAGCAAACCTTTAGCATGTCTTATATTATAACCCGATATTCTGGTCAGAACAGTCTGTATCCATCGTGCCAGCGGCAAAAGTTGAGCCAGAGCTTCTGCATTCTCACTGAAAAATGACATTTAAAAATTATTAAAGCCATTGGTACAAAGTCTCATTTATCCAAAGAAAGCATTCTCATTGCTTCCCCTAGTGCTTTCTATATATAGGGCATGCACAACACACCGATGATGGTTTTATGAGTCTTTCTTTGGATAAATGGTTGTTTTAAAAAAGCAAAATTCCTCCAGATTAAGTACTTGGATGCTAGAAACATGTGTCTAAAAATGTAGCTCTTGGGGACTGGAAGGGAATTTTTTTTTTTTTTTAATTTATTAAATATTTACTGAAATAAGATAAAAACTTCAATTAACTACAAACAGAAAAGTAGATCATATTAAAATATAATATTATATATTTCATTTCTATTTATCGTCCCACTTTTCTCTCTCTCTCTCTCTTTTTTTTTTTTTTTTTAAGAGACAGATGCTCATTTTATAGCCCTTGGTGGAGTGCCATGGCGTCATAGCTTACAGCAACCTCCTGCTTGGACTTAGGCGATTCTCTTGCCTCAGCCTCCCAAGTAGCTGGGACTACAGGCACCTGCCACAACATCCGGCTATTTTTTTGTTGCAGTTTGGCCAGGGCTGGGTTTGAACCTGCCACCCTTGGTATATGGGGCCGACACCCTACCAAATGAGTCACAGGTACCACCCTTTCTTCCCAATTTCATTTGCTAAAAATGATATGAGGACATGTGTAAATCCAGACACCACAAAAGGAATACTGAGAACCCCTCATCTTAACAAAGGATATGCTTTAGTTTTATGGTTTACTTTTTTTTTCATCTCTAGCTGACTGTATATGCCAAGCTAATGTCCATCATTGGTGTGTTGTGCATGCCCTATATATAGAAAGCACTAGGGGAAGCAATGAGAAAAACAGGTAAAGTCTCTGCCATCATGGAATTTACAATCATTCTGGAGGCTCAGAAGTCCAACATCAACGTGCCAGTAGAATCAGTGCCTGGTGAAGACCAGCTTTCTGGTTCAAATGTAGAATTTCTAGCTGGGTCCTCAAAAGGTGGAAGAATGGAAGGAAATTTTATTTTTTTTATTTTTTTATTTTATTTTTTATTTTTGGCTTTTTTATTTTATTTCGTTGCTTTATTTTTTATTTCTTCTTCTTTTTTTTTTTTTTTCTTTTTGTTGAGACAGGGTCCCACCCTATGCCCCTGAGCAGAGTGCAGTGGGCGTGGTAGCTCACCACAACCTCAGTCTCGGGTTGCGGGCACCCCGCTGCCTCAGCCTCAGGAAGCTGCTGGGATTACAGGCGCTCGCCGCCGTGCCCGGCTGGGTTTTTCCATTTTTTTCATGAGTCGGGGTCTCACTGTCACTCAGGCGAGTTTCGAACTCCTGAGCTCAAGCAATTCTCCCTCCTCAGCCTCCCACAGTGCTGGGATTACAGGTGTGAGCCACCGCGCCCCGCAGAAGGGAATTTTAAAGTACAAAAATGGTTGGGGATAGTAGCTCATGCCTGTAATCCCAGCACTTTTGGGACATGGAAGCAGGAGGATTGCTAGTGGCAAGGAATATAAGACCAGCCTGGACAATTGAGACTCTGTCTCAACAAGGAAGAAAAGAAAAAAAAATAAAAGGAATAAGACATCACTCATCACCAGGAAGTAACTGTCACTAAATGGAATCACCATTCCATTTGCTCTCTGATGGACATTTCTGATTGCTTCACGCCCAACATTCTAATGTACTAGCTAGTCTTACAGGTTTTATCTTTTAAATATATGTCAAATTGATCACTTCTTTCTACCTCTAACACTACAACACTACTATCTTAGTCCAAGTCACATCATCCCTCCCCTGGATTCAACCTCAATAAGGAATAGTCTTAATTCTTCTCCTGTGTTTCACTAAGTATAAATTCATCATACAGCAGCTAGAAGGATCTTCTAAAATGTAAATTGGACCATATCACCGCCCTGTTCAAAATACTCCAGTGGTTTCTCATCACACATAAAATAAAAATTCTAACTCTTTTTTTGAGAGGTCCCACTTTGTTGCCTAGGCTAGAGTGCAGGAACAGCATCATAGCTCATTGAAGCCTCAAACTTCTAGGTTCAAGGGATGTTCCTATCTCAGCCTCCTAAGTGGCTGGGACTATAGGCATGTACCACCATGCCAGGCTGAACTTTTTTTTCTTTTCTTTTCCTTTCCTTTTCTTTCTTTTTTTCTTTCTTTCTTTTTTTTGTGGAGATGGAGGTCTCACTCTGTTGCTTAGACTGGTTTTGAGATCCAAGCCTGCAGTGCCATATGGTGTAGCCTAAAAATCTGAATTTCTAATTTCAGTTCATAAGTCCTCTTGGGGTATGGTCTTTGCTTGTTCCATTCTAGTCTACCTGCCTTCTTGTTGTGCCTTGAACAAGTTGACTAGGTTCCTAACTTTGGGTCTTTGCTTTTGATGTTGCCAGTGGTTAGAATTCTCTTCTTCCAGAGAGGTGAGCAGCACTATGCCCAGCCAACCACTTTTCTTTAAAAATACTAGCTTGAGGGCAGAAGCAGTGGTTCATGCCTGTAATCCCAACACTTTGGGAGGCCAAAGTGGGAGGAACACTTGAGGCTAAGAGTTTAAGACCAGACTAGCGAACATAGTGAGACACTGCCTCTACAAAAAATAGAAAAATAGGCCAGTGTGACAAGGTGTGTCATAGTCCAGCTACGCTAGAGGCTGACGTGCAAGGTTCATTTGAGCTCTGGACTTCAAGGTTATAGTAAGCTCTGATCATACTATTACACTTCATACCAGCAGACACAGTGAGATCCTGTCTCAAAAAAACAAACCAAATCAAAACAAAAAGCAAACAAAAAAACTTGCTTATTCCAATATGGTGAAGACAACAATTTCCAAATTAGATTTCCATATGACATGGAATAGTAGAGATGGAGCAACTATTTATGGACCCTGCTTGCCAAACTTAACACCTTTGAACTCTTACGGAGACATGTTAAAGGTGTTTTTATTTTAAAAGCCATTTTCTTTAGCAGAACTTAGTTTATCATTACAAATTCATTGAATTTTAAACTGAAATAACAGCAATATAAATAACACTGTTATTACCAAGTAGAACAATGAACATATAGAAACATAAAAATAGGTGTCCAGGTTGTCATTAAAAACAATGAATTTGCTGTTAAATTCCATTGATAGATGACCAAATATAAAAATTTTAAAACTCTGAATGCTCAAACACTATCCAAAGATACACAATAAATCTAGCATTTTATTTGCTTTTATAGTTAATGTTTTGTCCATGTCTCTAAAGCTGTAGTACTGTATCTTCAGAAAAATAGAATTTAGAAAATAGGCTCAGTGCCTGTAGCACAGTGGTTATGGCGCCAGCCACATACACCAAGGATGGTGGATTTGAACCTGGCCCAGGGCAGCTAAACGACAATGACAACTGAAACAAAAAATAGCTGGGCATGTGGCGGGTGCCTGTAGTCCCAGCTACTTGGGACACTGAGGCAAGAGAATTGCTTAAGCCCAAGAGTTTGAGGTTGCTGTGAGCTGTGACGCCACGACACTATCCAGGGGGACATAATGAAATTCTGTCTAAAAAAAAAAAAATAATAATAACAACAACAATACCATGACATTTAGAGCTCCAAACTTCAAATGGTAACTGACAGTGGCAAAGGGCAATATAATAAAAATGATTCTTTCTGCATCTTTTCTCTTTGACAAAGAGATTCTTTCTGCATCTTTTCTCTTTTCTCTTAAGACAAAGAGAAGAGTTCTATTTACTTTATAGCTATTGGAAAATATATGCACAATATAAAGATTTGAGCAAACGAATGTTCTAGTTCTCTTACAGACCAAAATATTAGGCTTTTAATCACATTTTGAAAGTATAATACAAGTTACAAAATGAAAACATATTAATTCCCTTAAAGACTAAAAAATAAATTATTTAATAGTAATCTAATAAAAACAAGCACAAATTAAAGAACTAAAGACAGCTTTTAAAAAATTAACCACAATTTGGATGGGCACAGTGGCTCACGCCTATGGTCCTAGCACTCTGGGAGGCCAATGTGGGCAGACTGCTTGAACTCAGGAGTTCTTGCTCCATCCAGCCTGAGCAAGAACAAGACCCCTGGTCACTACTAAAAATAAAAAAACTACCAAGCTTAGTGGTGGGCACATACAGTCCCAGCTTTGCAGGAGGCTGAGGCAAGCAGATTGCTCACCTCCAAGAAAGCCCAATGGTTTGAGTTTGCTGTGAGTTATGATGATGCCATGGCACTCTACTCAGGGTGACAGAGTGAAACTATGTCTCAAAAAAAAAAAAAAAAAAAAAAAAAAAAATTAACTACAATTTAAATTAAAATATACCTGTTTATCTTTTGAGGTTGCAAAGGAATAATGGGGATCACAGTATTACACAGAGACTTGCAAAGAGGGCAAAGATATTCTCCACTCTCCAGGTCAAAAAGGTCAACATGAATGCGCTGCTGAGAGCTCAGCTGTACAGCTTCAAAATACCTGCAAAATTCCAAAGACACAGGCCCCTTTAGAAATACATACATACTTTGGCTTTAGTCCAAGTGAAAAAAATCTGAAATTTTTGCACCAATAAACACCTTTAGAACCCATATGGCAAAATTCACAAGTTATAATCACATTGATAGAACAGACAGTCTGCCTATTCTTTTGGGGGCAAACTGGAAAATATATCAGGGCAGATACCAATTTGAAATAAGTTTACTAAATGATGACTTGTCTTTTGCCTCAACAAAAATGTAGACACTACTTCCCTCAGTTTCCAATGACCAAATGAAGTAGTGAGAGCTATGATAGGGATATCATACGAGGTTTTTTTGTTTGTTTTTGAGACAGAGTCTTACTACGTTGCCCTCGGTAGAGTGCTGTGACATCAGAGCTCATAGCAACCTCCAACTCTTGGGCTTAAGCGATTCTCTTGCCTCAGCCTTCCAAGTAGCTGGGACTACAGGTGCCTGCTACAACGCCCAGCTATTTTTTGTTGCAGTTGTCATTGTTGTTTAGCTGGCCCAGGCCAGGTTCAAACCTGCTAACCACAGTGCATGTGGCTGGTGCCGTAACCACTGTACTGCGGGTGCTGTGCCTATACGGGTAAATTTTAATCTATTGTCAAATGGGTAAACTCTATATAAAAGACTACTCAGGAATTACATTTCTAAATTTTTATATTTTTCAGAGATAGAACTAACACCTCTTGTCTATTCTATATCAACAGTACTTTTCACTGTTTTCACTGTATGTTTTGCAGAGTATGAGATTTTTATAAAGATTACTGCTCCTTTTACATGAACACTGATAGTGAGTGATTGAGTAATTTGTGGAGAGCAAGCACAAAGGTACAGTGAAATATTAAGCTGATAACTTTCCACATCACTTTCTAAGGTTGATAATAATTAGTACCATGCAAACAGAATTAGTAATTAAAGCTGCTTCAATTATCAAATAAGGAAAGAAGACATGAAAAAACATGCCTTTTTGTGGCCTTGAATGAACTTCAATGTTCCTAGTCTCTTTCAAGAACATGTCAGAAGGACAACTTACTTCTGCCAGCACACTGCATGCATTACATGACCACAGCTTCCTGTATAAGTTCCATATGCCAAATCTGGATCCATGAAAAGTGGGTCCAGGGTTTCTAATACAGGAAGACAAAAAGTGAAATATATATTTATCTCTTCCTAGGTTATAAAAGATGGGGGAGAGAGGTAGGTTATTAGGTCCATAGTTTAATCATGAACTGTCTTAGTAATGGCCAAGAAAAATGTCACAATACCATTACAGCAGGATATATATTCTTTATAGTAATAAAACAAAGAAAAGAATAAAGCTAGACTACCAGATATGTTTCTAAAATTAGTAATGATTAATGACAACTCTGATTTACATTTTAATTTTGAACATTAGGCTTAAACTACATTATCTTGGTTGTTAAAGTGACATTCTATATTTCAAACATAATTTACTTTTGTAATTTTACTTGACTATTAAATTTTACTTAATAATTTAAGGGATTTTTAGGGGAATTGACCTAGTGGGGAAAAGCATGGATTACAGATTAAAAATTCTGGTTTCATCACTTAAAACTCTTGACCTCAGGCAAGTTACTTGACTTCTCAGTGCCTCAGTTCCCTCATCTGTAAAATGGAGCCAATATTGATATTTAACTCATAGGGCTATTGTGAGGATGAAGTAAATAAGTAATTATACATAAAGTACTTAACAAATGCTGATATATGTTAAGTAATCAATAAATGTCAGCCTTTACTATTATTATTCCAAAGGTACTTTAAAAATAAAGCAGCTAACTCCTGGTGTAATATAAGTGAAATATATTTCCGAATTAGCATTCTTGCCAAGAAAATGCCTAATGTGAATCTAATCATGAGGTAACAATCAGACAAATTTACAGTATGAGACTTTATACAAAACAGCCTGAACTCTTTTTAAAAAAAGTCTACCTATGGAAGACATTTTGAGAATAGATGGGAAAATATGAATTTTATAGTAGATGATATTTCTGAACTGTTACTTTCTTAAATATAATAATGGCATGATAGATATTTAACTAATTATCCTTAGTTTGAGAAAATCCCTGTGGAATATTTAGAGATGAGATGGCATCATGCCTGTAACCTATTTTCAAATGAATCAACAAAAAAAAAAGAAAAGAAAGAAAAACAAAAAACAGAGATAGACAGGCAAATACCTAGAAAGAATGAGCAATGAGGCCAGTGCTAATAAAAAGTAAAAAATAAAAAACAAAAAAAGTAGCCAACATAGCCTGTAAGTAATTTTGCATATGGGTAAATTGTAGTCTGAACAAATAAAACTAAATACAACCTCACTTCCAAACTTCTTTCAAATAGTATTTTTTTCTGATTATAAGGTATAAAAAGAAATGCTCAAAAGAATATTTATTAAACAACACATACCCCCTGAGAGTTCTATGGCCTTTCCCCTGTGCTGGGTTAAGGCAGTAGATTTCTGGACACAGGCTGATAGGACCATGGCATTATTTTCTATTTTCACCTCTTGTTCTTCTTGGCAAAGGATGCATGTCAGCACTTCCTTTTCAGTAACAGATGGACCCCGTTTAGGACCCAAAGCAATTCTAGAGTAGTCACTGACTGCTGGGGTGCTACCAAAAGAAACAATGAGAAATGAGGACACACATTTTGGTCACTTGTCTCTATATTTTGGTATATTTTAAATAGCTATAAGCAGGAACCTTAAAAATAAAAGTATTTAAAAAATGATAATTCAGCAATATTAACTTAAAAGCTTCCCCTCTGACCTTTCTGGTTTTTATCAGTTATGTGCTTATTATAAAATACAAGTGCTGCTAAGAGTTAAAAAAAAAAAAAAAAAATCATAAAATAGAATGTATACATAAAATTTAATTTACTGTACCAACAAGCTTAGTTATTAGTTTTTTTCTAAATATAAATATAAAAAACATGCTTACTGAAGAAATTTGGCATTATATTTCTGCAACCTAGAGACAATCACTAGTAACCTTACATATTCCTTCTAGTCTGCCTTCTGTTTATAATATACTTTACATAAATAAGATCACATTATATAGCACATATAAAGACTTGGATTCTTCTTTGTTCACTTATAACTTTGTTATTTTTTAATGTCATAAAAATTTCTCCAGAAACATTTTTAAATGGCTGCATAGTACTCTTGGCATATGTATCATAGTAGTTTTATTCATTCCCTCTCATTGGGCATTTAGGTTTCTATTTTATTTTGGTAGCTATTAAAACTAAAATAATGTACATACCTTAATGATTTAGCAAATCCTAGGACCGAACCTGATTTGTTAAGGTTTGGCAATTTTCAGGATCAACTCTTAGAGATTTGGCAAATCTTAGGATCTACTGATGTGTGCAATATATAAATAATACAAATATTTATAATGTACTAATCGTGAAGCTAGGCATTGTTTCAAATACCTAACATTATATTTATTCACTTAATCCTTATAATAATCCTAAGAGGTACATATTTTTATTACCTCCCTCTTTCAGATGAAGAAACTGAGGCCTACAGACAATGAAGGACTTATTCAATGACTCATCACTAGTAAGTAACAGAGGCAGATAATCTGGCCTCACAGGCTATACTATGGAGCTACTCTGTAATACTGCCTCCCTAGGCAAGAAGTTCCCTGAAATATGGTGCATTATTAAACAAACTGGAAATAACATAAATGTTTCTCATCAATTGAAATGAACTTACAGACGCCTATATATATAGGGTTTAAAAGGTGGGTTTCAGCTAGGTCATACCACCTCTCAGGAGGCATCTGACAATAAATACATGGAGGAGGTTTACTTTTTGGTTGTTGTAAGGACTAGTAGGCATGGATCTAAATGTTCTGCAATTCATGGGACAGAAGTGCATGAAAGACTCACTGCCCAAATGTCAAGACTGAGGAACATGGAATTCACTTTGCATGTAAGAACATATATAAATCTCCAAGACATACTATAGGGTGAAAATGAGTATTTACAGAATGATACATAATTATCATTTATGCAAATAAAACACAAGGCTGAATGACACTATACAATTTCTGTGATTATATATTATTTGTATGTACTAGAATAGTAATTCTGATAAGATATACATAAAACTTATCAACAGACAACCTTTGAGGAAGAGTTGAAAGATGTCTAGGATTCGAGTTGGTGCTCAGATGGAACTTCAGCTTTATCTCTAACAATTGATTTTTATTTATTTCTATTTTTTTTTAGCAATAGAGTCTCGTTCTATCGCTCAGGCTGGAGTAGAGTGGTATAATCATAGCTCTCACTACAGTCTCAAAGTCCTGGGCTCAAGTGATCCTCCCTCCGCAACCTCCCAAATAGCGAGGACTACAGGCGCGTGCCACCAGGCCCAGTTAATTTTCTTATTTTTTGTAGAAATGGGGGTCCTGATATGTTGCCCAGGCTGGTCTTGAATTTCTGGGCTCAAGTGATCCTGTCACCTTGGCCTCTCAAAGTAGTGAGATTATAGACAACATTCAATTTTTTTCTTTTTTTGTTTGAGACAGAATTTAACTCTGTCATCCTGGGTGAAAGTGCCATAGCGTCGTATCTCACAGCAACCTCAAACTCTTGGGCTCAAGCCATCTTCTTGCCTCAGCCTTCTGAGTAGCTGGGACTATAGGTATTGGACACAATACCCAGATAGTTTTCCTATTTTTAGTAGAGACAGGGTCTTGCTCTTGCTGATGCTGGTCTTGAACTCCTAAGCTTCCCAGAGTGATAAGATTACAGGCATGAGCCACTATTCCCAAACAACATTCAATTTTTACAGTTTTAGGCCGGGGCTAGGTTTATGGGGCTGGTGCCCCATATGGGTATATGGGGCTGGTGCCCTACTCCTTTGAGCCACAGGCACCACCTAACATTCAATTTTTAAACAGAAAATGTATTAGCATAACATAATTAGTGGGCACCTGTAGTCCCAGCTACTTAGGAGTTAAAATGTTTAACAGGCAATGACAATCATATGAGGAGATCTTCAACTAACTAGCAGTCAGGGAATTCCAATCAGATTGATATAAATTTCTAATTTTGATAATATCAAATATTTTCAAGTACCAATATTTAAGTACTGGTGAGAAGAAAGTAAACAGATACCCTTATACCTTGTTGGGAACAGAAATTGGTAAAAACATTTTTAGAGAGCAATGTAGCTATATAAAATTCTGGGCTTGGTGCCTGTAGTACAGTGGTTGAGGCACCAGCCACATACACCAAGGCTGGCGGGTTCAAACCCAGCCTGGGCCAGCTAAACAACAATGATGACAATTGCGACAAAAAATAGCCAGATGTTGTGGCAGGAGCCTATAGTCCCAGCTATTTGGGAGGCTGAGGCAAGAGAATTGCTTAAGCCCAAGAGTTTGAGGTTGCTGTGAGCTGTGATGACGGCCCTCTACCAAGGGCAACACAGTGAGACTGTCTCAAAAAAAAAAAAATAAAATAAAATAAATAAATAATAATAATAATCAATAAATAAAATAAAATTCTGACCCAGCCCCTCTCAATTATTAGATTCCAACCTTGAGAAGTACTTACACAATTGCATAAAAAGGCACATACAAAAAGGTGCTTACAAATTGTGCTAAGGTAAAACTGGAAGCTGCCCAAATGTGCAAAATCAGATAAATAAAATACTGTATATTCACATGAAAGACTGTGCAGCAGTCAGAGTATGATGTATTACCTACACTAAAGACCTATATATACTGATATGAAAAGACTTATGAGACGTTAAAAAAGCAAACTGCAGTGGCTCATTTCCCGTAGCACAGTGGTTATGGAGCTGGCCACATGCACTTAGGTGGGCGGGTTAGAATCCAGCACGGGCCAGCTAAACAACAATGACAACTGCAACAAAAAAATAGCCAGCATTGTGGTGGGTGCCTATAGTCCCAGCTACTTAGGAGGCTGAGGCAAGAGAATTGCTTAACCCCAAGAGTTTGAGGTTGCTGTGAGCTGTAATGTCATAGCACTCTACAGAGGGGAACAGAGTGAGACTTTGTCTGGAAAAAATAAATAAAAAATAAAAGTACTCATGCATACAAAGTAATATGAGTTGATTCTATTTTTGTTGTTTCAACTGTTCCATCTTTTTGTGCATAAAGGTTCTTAATGTAACTTGAGTGTGCGCTTGAACCATTTAGCAATATGAAATTACAATCAATAAATACCGTAGAGTTTTCACTTTGAGATTCCTAGCTTAGAAATAGTTTAATTTATGTTACTATAAAATATATTTTGGAGTAGCATGATTTAAAGTGAATATTTAACTTTTCCTCCAAAATCTGAGTCATTAATTTTTGGTTTTACTTTATTTTACCTCTCTTCCTCCATAATGGAATCTTCTTTTCCAGGCATTTCTGATGTATTGTCATACATGAGTTTATGAGTTTCAATGAAGTTTTTCTGTAAGGCAGACATCTGAGCCATGATCTTCTGCCGATGTAGCCTGGCAGCTTCAGCTTTTCTTTTCCGTTCTGCTTTTTCTTTATCATGAGTAATCTGGGTATTAAGAAATCCCCAAATTAGGCAAGATTCATCGTTTAAAAAATGTACATGTACTATCCAGTTGGTAAAATTTTCTAAGAGTCTGAAAGACTTGATTACCCCTTAAAGCCTGGATTCAACTTAATGTTTCAAAATTCCAAGTTCTATCACATCATACAACTAATTGTTCTTTTAGTTATTTTTGATAGTTTAACGTAAAAGTAAGTATCCAGTAAACCAGCGGTTCTTAACCTGTGGGTTGTGACCCACAGGAACTGTATTAAAGGGCCGTGGCATTAGGAAGGTTGAGAACCACTGCAATAAACGGTCTTTTATGTTCAAGGTAGATACATTAAGAAATAGAGGCCAGGTGCGATGGCTCACACCTATAATCCTAGCACTCTGAGAGGCCAAGGCGGATGGATTGCTTGAGCTCATGAGTTCAAGAACAGCCTGAGCCAGAGCAAGGCCCTGTCTCTAATAAAAATAGCCGAGTGTTGTGGCTGTAGTCCCAGCTACTTGGGTGGCTGAGATAAGAGAATTACTAGAGCCCTGGAGTCTGAGGTTGCTATGAGGTATGACTTCACTGTACTCTACCAGGAGTGACAAAGTGAGACTCTGTCTCAAAAAAAAAAAAAAAAAGAAACAAAATTTTAAGATCATTTGTCAATCATTTAGTCACTAACATTTAATCAATCTAATACAACTTGATGATGCTTGATGTCTACCAGTTGCTTCTATATGCACTGCTAAGATTGAGAACTTTTAACAGTATTACAGAGATATATTTGGTATTTGTTTATTTTCTATTTTAATGTAAGTACAGTGGGTTTTTCTTTTAGGAAGGATGGCTAATAACCAAAAGTAGGCCAGGGGTAGTAGCTCACGCCAGTAATCCAACACTTTGAGAGGCTAAGAAAAAAGAATTGCTTAGGGCCAAGAGTTTAAGACCAGCCTAGACAACATAGGGAGATCCTGTCTCTACTTAACTTACTTAGTAAACAAATAAATAATATGGGCATGGTGGTAAACATTTAAAGTCCCAGCTACTTGGGAGACTGAGGCCAAAGGATTACTTGAGCCCAGTAATTCAAGGTTACACTAAGCTATGATCATGCCAATGCATTCCAGATGGGTGGCAGAAGTCTCTTAAAGAAACCAAAAACAAACAAACAAACAAAAAAACCCATATAAGTAATAATGTTCTAATATTCTCAATATTAGAATCATCAAAACCTGATTTACTATCTCACAGAAATTAATAACTTAAATATTACATTTAATTGAATCTAAGATATACCATTATGCCATTATATTTCCCTAATTAAAGAATGTTGGTGATTATAAGGAGCCACTAACTGTGAGACAAACCCCAATTTCAGACATTAAAATATTTTAAAGATTAATAAAATGTGGCATTTCTTTTTTTATTTTTTGTGAGACAGAGCCCCACTCTGTCATCCTGGGTAGAATACCATGGCATCATAGCTCATGGCAACCTCAAACTCTTGGGCTCAAGTGATCATCTTGCCTTAGCCTCCCAAGTAGTTGGGACTATAGGCACCCACCACAATACCAGGCTAATTTTTTCTATTTTTAGTAGAGGCAGGGTTCTTGCTCTTGCTCAGGCTGGTCTGAAACTTCTGAGCTCAAGCAATCCACTCGCCTTGGCCTCTCATAGTACTAGGATTCCAGGTGTGAGCCACTGCACCCAGCCAAAAAAATGTGGTATTTCTAACAGAGCTCTACTATACATCAATTTCATTTGCTTTTGTAAAATACAAAAACTATACTGAATTATTATCTGTCAAAACTCATTAATCCCTACAGTATGAAAGCATAAAAAAAAAAAAAGATGGACAGATATCACATACTTCATAATAAACAGGTTCTTCCTAACAAAAAGCATTAGCTTCTTTATACCTACAAAGTTCAAAGACAGAGATGAATATTATCATTACTGTAGTATTATTACCTCATCATTTTTAATAGAATCTGATCCTGAAGTAGTTGCTACAATTAAACAAGATTTTTCTCTTAACCGCTTCACTGTGTCAAACATCTGTGAAAAATAGGAAAAATGTTAAAAGATTTGGTTAGACTTATCAGAAACAGAAAAATTCACTAATCTGATTTTGTCATTGTATCTCCAAAAATATTTGACTTAAAGTACTTCAATATATTGGGGGATAAAAAGTGACCCTCTGAAAAACACCTCTCCTGCTTGTTGAGCAATATAGCAGGGAAGGTGGCCAATGGCAGCAAATCAGCTGGGTCAGTATGCAGCTACAAGCATGCCTGTGTTTGCTTTAGAGAGACTTGCCAGGAAAATGGTATATATATATATATTTTTCCTGAGACAGAGTCTCACTTTCTTGCCCTGAGTAGGGTGCCATGGTGTCATAGCTCACAGCAACCTCAAACTCCTGGGCTCAAATGATCCTCCTGCCTCAGCCTCCCAAGTAGCTGGAACTATAAGTGCCTGCCACAATGCCTAGCCATTTTTAGAGGCAGGGTCTCACTCTTGCTCAGGCTGGTCTTGAACTCCTAAGCTCAAGCAATCCACCCACCCTGGCTTTCCAGAGTGCTAGGATTATAGGCATGAGTGACCATGAGCCTTTAGGAAAATTAATTTAAAAAAATTTTTTTAAATAACATTTTTACTCTTAAGATACATAAAGACAAACATACAAAATGGAAAGTAAAATCCTCCTCTCCCTGATTTCAGCCCCTCTCTCTAAAAGCAACAACCAAAATAAAGATTATCAGTGTATCTATGTAGGAAAAGTCTGTCAGAATAAGTGATATACTGGTACCTGTTTTTTGTTTCTAATCTCCTTTTTTTACTTAATCATTTATCTTTGCAGATATTTCCATAAAAGCCTATACAGACCTCCATCATTCTTATCAACAAATGTCAAGGTTTCAGCAATAGGACAATGCATTAAGTTTGTATTTCAAAGGCGCCTTGGTCTATAAAGAAAAACTTCCCTCAATGAATGCTTAACAATATAGCCTTAAATTAAGCACCTGGGTAAATGAGCTCATGTCTTTACAAGTACATACTGTGCTTTTCATATATATATATATATTTTTTTTTTCATATATTTTGGTAAAAAGCTTTGGTATTCTAATAGGAACTGAAATTTCAGAAACAGAACTCTAATTTATAACATTATGTCTTTATGACTAAATGAAAGCTCAATTAACTTTCTTAATAAAAGTGAAATAGTGACCTACCTTTTTTGTTTGCTTTGAATTTTAAAAGTTATATTGATAAACACAAATATTAAATACTCACAAAATCTACTTCAAGAGAAATAACACCATTATCTTATAGTTACATATCCTATTACATCAAGTTTGCTTAAGGAATGTTTCTAATTAAGTAGTAAAAAGGACTGACCTCTTATAAAATACAAATCCATATACAGATTAATAATTGATACCAAAACATCTAGCTGAACACATCAGAATATTGTAATAAACATAATGAGCTCTATAACTCCTGCTCCATGTTACCATGTGGAGAGTTTACCATTAAAGTGACATTCCAACCCTTTCTCTCCCCTCCTTATTCACTTTTTCCTCCCTACAAGCACTCAAATAGTTCAAGCACCAAATCCAGAAGTTTCTGTCAACAAATACCATAGATTCTACCTTCCACATATACCTTAACCAGACCAGTTTCTCAACATCTGCATCTTAGCCTAGGTCATGCTTATTCCTCACTAGGATTACTATAAAAGTCTCCGAAAGGCTTCCCTGCTTTTATGCTTATTCCCTGTAATCCACTTACTCCACAGCAGCCAAAATGGCGTGGTACAAATACACATCAGATTATGTTACTTAAAATATGGCTGGGTGCAGTAGCTTATGCCTGTTATCCTAGCACTCTAGGAGGCCAAGGCAGGAGAGTCACTTAAAGTCAGGACCAGCCTGAGCAAGAGTGAGACCCCTCTTTACTAAAAATAGAAAAATGTGCTGCTGAGTATTAAGGCATGCCTCTAGTCCTACCTATTTAGGAGCTTGAGGCAGGAGAATCGTTTGAGCACAAGAGTTTGAGGTTGCTGTGAGCTAGGCTGACACCATGGTACTCTAGCATGGGTGACACAGTTAACTGTCACAAAAACAAATCCTTCATTAGTTTCTTGTTGTCCTCAAAAATAATATCCACTTCTTTCTTTACTCTGACCTTTAAAGTCCTACTTTATCTGGCCCCTGGCTGCCCTTCTGACCTCACTGCCGACATTCCCCCCCCCTGACCCCCCAGTATGTTCCCATCATACTGGCCTTCTGGCCATGTTAGAGCCTTTGTACTGCTGTTCCCTCTTATAGATTCTTAGAAGATTGACTCTATGTCACTCAGGCCTCAGATCCAATGTCACCTTCTGAAAGTGGCCTTCTCTAATTTCCCAAAGGAAACACCTACTCATCTACTGAATTGCCCTGATACTTTATTTATTGCCTGCAACCTCAACTAGGGTATATGCTTCATGGTAGCAAGTACCTTGTCTGTCTTGTTCAGAGTCTAGAAATGACCATGGTATGTAGAAACTATTAAGTATGTGTTGAGTAAATAATGACACAAATGAATATATCTTACTTTATTTTTTAAAAAAACTGTTAAAACATGGAAAAAAGAAAATTATTCATATGAAAAAATGAGTGATCATGAAAATAAACAGCAAATGACTTTATAATTAAAGAATATAGTGATTAATTCCAGAGGCAAGATAGGATTCTTATAGTCCTCTATAAGGGGGGGAGAGGCTGTCAGGGACTGACCCCACCAATGTTTTGTCTTTGTGTGTTCTGTTGTCCTGCATAAACAAATATGCAAAACAAAACATTGGTGGGGTCAGTTCCTGACCACTCCCTTTGGGATGTTGACTGTTCAAATGATATAATCAATTTACTTTTCTAGTTTACCTGAAGTATCCATGTTATCATGTCCTTCTGGCCTTCTAACTGGGGAATTCCCTTGAGTTTTTCCAAAAGCATTTGTATATTCTGGGTATTCATGGCTGAACTTCCCAATCCTTTTTTAAAACACAAAATCACACATCATGAACAAAAATGTACAGTCATCCCTTGGTATCTATGGGGAACTGGCACCAGAACTCCCTTGGTATCCAAGGGGAATTGGCACCAGAATTGGCACTGTGGATGCCAAAATCCATGAATGCTCAAATCCTTTACATAAAATTGTGAAGTATTTGCATAATCTATACACATCCTCCTATATACTTTAAATCATCTCTAGATTACTTATAATACCTAATACAATGAAAATGACACGTAAATAGTTGTCATACAGTATTGTATAGGAAATAAAGACAAGGAAAACACTCTGTACATGTTCACTACAGACATAACCACCCTCCCCTGCACCCCTACTCTGAGTAATTTGGATCTGTGATTGGTTGAATGCCTGGATGTGGAATCCACAGATACAGAAGGCCAACTGTACTTTCACAATTCTGTACAAATTATAATTTTCAGTTATTATTCATATGGTAACCAAGGTTTGCTGATCAATCCCTAACTATGTTAAATTTTCAATGGAAGACCTGCAATTACATGAATATTGAAGTACTGAGTTACAATTGTATGAAGTACTAAGTTAAAAAATGATATATAGGCTCAGCACCCACAGCACAGTGGTTGGGGCACCAGCCACATAACACTGAGGCTGGCGGGTTTGAACCCAGCTTGGGACAGCTAAACAACGACAATTGCAACAACAACAAAAAATATCTGGGCGTTGTGGCAGGCGCCTATCGTCCCGGCTACTTGGGAGGCTGAGGCAGGAGAATCACTTAAGCCCAAGAGTTTGAGGTTGCTGTGAGCTGTGACAACATAGCACTCTACCAAGGGTGACATAATGAGACTGTCTCAAGAAAAGAAATTTTATATATATATATATATATAAATATATATATATTTATTTATATATATATAATATATTTATAATAGATTTATATATATATTACATATATTTTATAATAGATTTATATATATTATATATATATATCTTATATATATATATAAAAGAAAACTTGAATTACTTGAAGTCTCTCTGTTGTACCTTCCACAGGCACAGTTAAACAAAAGCTTAATGACCCCTTACTGACCCATTTGGCCTCTACTCCATTTGGCTCAACTACTAAGGAAAAATGCTTAATAAGAAACAAAACTGCCAATGGGTGGGGCCACATCTATGGTGCATGTTAGAATGGGTACAGGCGATTGCACTAATGTACACAGCTATGATTTAACAATGGAAAAAAAAAAAAAAAGAAAGAAAGAAAAAACCTGCCAAAAACATCCAAGTGAGAGATGTTATATCCATAAACCAATCAGGTTTACTATGTCTTTAGGGATCTTAAAAATATACTATGTAAATAGAAAATGAGATTTTTTTTTCCTGCCTATTAATTTTATAATTTATGTCACTGGAGTATGTTTTGAAAAAACTATCTCAATCAGGTAACACTTAGTCAAAATTTAATTTAAATCTATTCTTTTCTTCTAAGTTGAAAACAATGCAAAATGAAAATGTTTTCATTTAGACTTCTATAATCATTTTAAATTCCAAAACATTAATATCTTCCATAGATGGGTTGTATGAATATTACAGTTGATGTAGCAGAAAATATTTGGTAATACTAAAATGATGAAAAAAAGTAAAAAAACTACCAATGTATGCAACCAAAAAATAAAAAAAGTGAGGAATGGGAAGTAATGCAGTAAAAAGACTGCATTCAAGGCTTAAAAAATATATTCGTATATTAAAAAATACCAGTAAAAAACTAATGATGCTAGGAAGAGACTTAAATAATTTCAGAGTTTTCTGTATTTAAAAATTGACAGAAAAAAACTCTTATTAAGATCTAAACTTTCAATTACATATTGGTAATTAGCTAGAACTGTGTTGAAAGTGTTAAACATACTTGAAGCCTTATAGTAAAAGTCAAATGTCACTTCCTCTTCAGGAGCTTTTTGAAGTTGTTGCTTCTCTTCTAGTAAACCCAGTGCCATAATATGAAATGCCTGCAGGAGGAAAATAAGGGAAGATCTTTAAAATGAAGGTTCTTGAGACAGAGTCTCAAGCTGTCACCCTTGGTAGAGTGCCGTATTGTCACAGCTCACAGTAACCTCAAACTCTTGGGCTTAAGCGATTCTCTTGCCTCAGCCTCCTAAGTAGCTGGGACTATAGGCGCCTGCCACAACGCCCAGCTATTTTTGTTGTTGTTGTAGTTTCCATTGTTGTTTGGCAAACCTAGGCAGGATTCAAACCTGCCAGCTCCAGTGTTGGCTGGCGCCCTAGCCACTTAAACTATAGACGCCAAGCCATAAAAATGTTTTTTTTTTTGTTTTTTGGGGTTTTTTTTTTGAGACAGTCTTACTTTATCACCCTCGGTAGAGTGCTGTGGTGTCACAGTTCACAGCAATCTCCAACTCCTGGGCTTAGGCGATTCTTTCACCTCAGCCTCCCAAGTAGCTGGGACTACAGGCGCCCACCACAAGGCCCAGCTATTTTTTTGTTGCAGTTTGTTACTTGTGCCACCCTCGGTATATGGAGCTGGCACCCTACTCACTGAGCCACAGGCACCACTCTGTAAAAATGTTTTAAATGAAGTATAAAAATAAGCAACCTGGTTCGGCGCCTGCAGCTCAGTGGTTAGGGCACCAGCCACATACACTGGAGTTGGCAGGATTGAACCTGGCTCGGGCCTGCTAAACAACAATGATAACAACAACAAAAAAACAGCCCCAGCCTTGTGGTGGGTACCTGTGGTCCCAGCTACTTGGGAGGCTAAAGCAAGAGAATTGCTTAAGCCAGCAGTTCTCAACCTGTAGGTCGCAATCCACAGGAACTGTATTAAAGGGTTTTCAGCATTAGGAAAGTTGAAAACCACTGGCTTAAGCCCGAGTTGTAGGTTGCTGTGAGCTGTGATGCCACAGCACGCTACCAAGGGCCACACAGTGAGACTCTGTCTCAAAAACAAAAACAAGCGACCCGATAGACAAAAAACACACGAAGGTTACAAATAAGCAGTTCCTGGAAAGAGAAATGATGAATACACCTATGAAAAATGTTCATCCTTGCTTAAAATTTGAAAATTTTGAGTTTAAATACGATCATCCTATTTTTCACCTATGAGAGTGGCAAAAGTTTTATAGTTTAGTAAAACAGAGCTGGCAATGGTGTTAGGAAGCAGGCAAGCAACTTTTACCACACTGGTGATGGGAAGTAAACCAGTGTAACATTTTTGGAAGTCAATTCAAAAATATCTATCAAAAATGTAAAGGTAAAAGCCTAGTATTAGAAATAAGTATGACAGACATACTCTTTCAAGTTTGCAAAAAATATTTGCATAAGGATGTTCATTTTAGTGTTTTTTGGTTACAGCAAAGACAACCTGAGTCTCTAATAGGAAACTAGTTAAATATACTTTAGCATATCCAGATAATACAGTATGCACTATCAAGAATGAGGCAGACTCACATGTGCTAATGTGGAATGAATTCTACAACATACAAAATTTTACCAGTGCTTATCTCCTATGTAGGAGACAGGAATAGAAGTCTTAACTTTATTTCAAATATGTCTCTATGATTTGAAACTTAAAGCTGCATGTATTTATGACTATTATAACAAAACTTGAGATATGCATACAGCATGATAGCATGTAGAGGTTGATAAGCTCCAATAATATCAATAATATGCAAAGAAAAAAGGAAATTTAGTTAGGCAGGTACTAAATAAATATCCAGTTATAGCTACCACAAAGTGGTATAATTAAGTAATTTACCTATAACAGTATCAAGGAAAAAATAGCTGCTTCCACTTGAGCTAATTCTAACTCTATGAATAATTTACACTTATACCCACTTTATGATGAAAAAATTATATTTTGCTAAGTAGGAAGTAGTAGAATTCAGAACTCAAGCCTAGATCTGTCTTCAAATCTTTATTATACTACCTCCTTACAATATTAATAAATATAAATTTAAAAATATTTTAAAAACCACGATGCAATAATTACATGCCAATGTATTATTAGCATGAGTAAGGCTTTTTTTTTTTTAATTTTTGAGGAGTTTATTAAACAGTAATGATTCTAAAAAGTAAAGATGCTATAAGAGAATATATCACTCAGGAAATCTGTGCCATGTGTAAGCTATTTTAATGACCTCTAGGTGCTATAGATGTAGTTCTGATGGAAGTCAGACCAGAGATCTTCTTAGATCCATAAAGACTCTAGGACTCGACATAGAGAATACATTTCAAGTAAACATACCATTTGGAGCATCCCTTCAGTCCACAAGTTAGAATCTGTATCTACTGCCCGCTCAAATATGGTCCTAAGAATGTACATCATGATATCACAGTTGAGAAGGTTAACCACTTTGCTGAAAGCAGGGCAGAATTCAGGAGGTGGTGGTGGTGGCAATGCTATAAGGGGCGGGGGAGGAATGAGAAAAGAGAAAAACAGATACATTTTTATTTAGGTTAACCTATGTACTAAATCACCAATGTCAAAAAATAATAGATTACATACAACAAAACAGTACATGTGATTTTTTTTACTACCCTTGAAGTACTGAAAATATCAGTGTCAGTTTTACTACCCTTAAAGTACTGAAAATATCAATTACTATGTTGGTCCCCCCAAATAAACTCCATTTGCTATCAATTTAAGATTCTATCACTGCTAATATCAATTGCACTTTAATATATGAACGAGAAACAAAAGGCTCTTTTTACTTCCTCTAGCTGTCTACTCTCAAAAATTAATGAAAATAAAACCAAAATGCTTTGCTAACACACAAAACTATAGAAAATAGTCAAAATTAGTCAGTTCAGAATCTCATGTTTTACCTTCATCTTTGTTTTCTTGTTTTCTCCTTTTCTTCTGCGTATGTTCTGCCTATTAAAAAAAAAAACCTACCATTAAATATACTGCTTTGCAAGCATGAAACAAATGAAATATTTTAAAGCAGGCAGGAAAGACTCAACCACCTACTAAAATGTTTTATATACTGAAGCATGTATTCAGAATGCTTCCTTGTCCTAAACAAAATGGCCATCCTAGAAAAAGCAACTGCAAAATAGATGAAGAACATCCTTCATCAATAACTTATTCCCATTCTTTTAAGTCAAAATATTTACCTAGTGCCTATTATGTACAATGGGCTGTGAATTATTCACTTTATAAGGACAAAGCCAGACACCACCCTCAGTGATCATACTTAACATTATCCTTTATGGGAGGAACAGATAGTATGTGCCTGCTGATGTGATGCAATCTATCTATCACCTATATTGTATTCTTGCCAACAAGTGTGTAACTTTTGAGACCAGCCTGAGCAACAGTGAGACCCCATCTCTACCAAAAATAGAAGAAATAAGTCAAGTGTGAGGAAGCTGAGGCAGGAAGATCAATTGAACCCAGAAATCTGAACTTGCAGTGAGCTATAATGAGGCTACTGCTGTCTATCCCATGTGAAAGAACAGTTTACCTTGAATTTAATCATGAGAATACATCTAGACAAAGAAAGAGTATTCTAGGAAACCAGCCTGTACTCCACAGAAATGTTAATATTAAAAGACAAAAAAGGCAAATCAATTATCTTAAATTAAAGGAGACTATAGAAACCTGACAACAAATGAAGTGATCTATCAAAAAGTATATGAAGTTTGACTGAACCTTCCTTCCTGAGATAACCAACTGTAAAGAACATTTTTGGTGTAATCAGGAAAACCTGAATATTGCCTGTATACTAGATAACATTGCTAACTCAACTTTAATTTCCTGGATGAGATAATGCCCACTATTATGAGAACCTACAGCAAGCTACACACACACACACACACACAAAATTAGGAAATTTTCTGTGGAGCTGAAAAGCAATAAAGCTTTTTAGGTTTATTTATTGAAAGAGATACTTTTCTTACCTTGCTATGCTGTGTTTTAGAATAATGATAAAAGTACATGTTGAAGTCTTTCAATGATTCCTCTTTCAGTTCATAAACTCCATGACCTGATACACCTGGCTTCCTAAATAAATGGAAAACACACATGAACTTCAATGTTCTTTTTTTTTTTTTTTTTTTTTTTGAGACAGAGCCTCAGGCTGTTACCCTGGGTAGAGTGCTGCGGCATCACAGCTCACAGCAACCTCCAATTCCTGGGCTCAAGCAATTCTCCTGCCTCCACCTCCCAAGTAGTTGGGACTATAGGCACCTGCCACAACACCTGGCTATTTTTTGGTTGCAGCTATCATTGTTTTTTGGCGGGCCCAGGCTGGATTTGAACCTGATAGATCAGGTGTATGTGGCTGGCGCCTTAGCTGCTTAAGCCACCGGCGCCAAACCGAACTTCAATGTTCTTAAAGTATAAAATACAGTAAAAAACAAAAACTTAAACATCTAAAAGTCAAAATATACAGAAAAATACGTAATTACAGCTCATTTAGCTTTCTTAATGTGAATGATAAATTTCATTCCAATAGTAAAACTGAAACCTACACTGTAAATATTAAGTCCCAATAACAGATATGCTGTGTTTTATAATTATGAAATTCAAACTCATCTGGAGAAATTTGTTCTATCTAGACCCAATCCCCACTTAATCTCTAAGGCTTCCTTTATAGATTTTTCAAGCCTAAAGGTTGTCTGCTCAACTAAAGCACGCTACATTGTCTAAGGTCAAATCTAAAATGGTAGGGAGACATATATCCTTTTTTTTTTTTTTGCAGTTTTTGGCTGGGTCTGGGTTTGAACCCACCACCTCTGGCATATGGGGCTGGTGCCTTACTCCTTTGAGCCACAGGTGCTGCCTGAGACATCATATCCGTAGCAAGCTGCAAATGAAAATATACAGAATCCTCTATAAAGTACTATAAGGAAAATCATTAAAGTCAAAAGGACTATACCGTATTTGTTCTGAACATTAAATAGCTTTTAGTTTCCATCCAATTTTTTTTTTTTTTTTTTTTGGAGACAGTCTCACTAAGTCTCCCTTGGTAGAGTGCCATGGTGTCACAACTCGCAGCAACCTCAAACTCTTGGGCTTAAGTGACTCTCTTGCCTCAGTGTCCCCAAGTCGCTGAAACTACAGGCCCCCGCCACAATGCCCGGCTATTTTTTGTTTCAGTTGTCACTGCTGTTTAGCTGGTCTGGGCTAGGTCGAACCCGCCAGCTGTGGTATACGTGGCCTACGACGTTCTACCCACTGAGCTACGGGTGCCGCCTCCATCCAATTCTTAAGTCAAATATTTCACTAATATTATTAGAGCATAAGAAAAGCGACATACTAGCTTAAAAGTTATTTGAAACTAGTATTTAGCAAGAAACACAATAATAATTAGAAATTCACTACCAGTATCAATTTTTCAAATTCCAAGAATACAATTAAAGTATTATTCCCATTTTATATGCCTCAAAGAATGAAAGAATTATAAGTTACTGTTTTAACTCTACTAGAAAAAAGATAAAAATTAGCATATAAAATAAAAATGCATACAACAATATATGAAGTTATGGGAAAGAGACTGTAAGAAAGGTTTGTTTACTTGCTATCTAAAATCACCTAATGTCACAAATGGATATTTCTCATTCACCGGCCCAAAACAATTATTTTTTCAATGGACATGCACTAAGTACCTACTATGTGCACCTCATTCTCACCCCTCCTAATCTGTACTCCATTCTTACTTTTGGGAGTTTAGGCAGAAACTTCAGAGCTTCTATAAAGTATCCAAAGATAAAGAATAGACATCAATCTACCTCTAACAATAAGCATAAATATTAAGCACTTACTTAAATGTGGCCACTTTGTTTATGACATTCTCTAAGCCAGTTTCATTATTTTCCTGTTGAAACAATATTTTTGTCATTTTTACCTTCATGTAACAAGCAATTTTCATAAGACCAATATCTACCATAAAAAAAAAAGGTCTAAAATCAGTTATGTTTTAGAAGACCAATTTCTTATAGGACCAACGTATAAACTATATGAGAAAGAAATCTAAGTTTGCCTTCATATATGCACACATACATGACATGCACAGAAGCCTGCAAATGAGCACAGACACACACTATTACTAATAGTTTAAAGAAAAGCTTTTCTTTAAGTAGTTAGTATGTTCATCATCCACATCATTTAAGCACATGCTTTTGCTATACAAATCCCTAAAATCAAGGTAACAATAAATGGGATCCAACTAGTAATCTAGAGCAAAACACATGTCTAGATCTCCTAATACATTCTACGGTATTCAATTATATTTTTTTTCTGATTTATCTGAAGTTTTCCTCAAAACTTGACACTAGTTTTTTATGAAGTAATTTAAATCAGGGTAAGAACCTAATCAAGATACTGTAGTAAGTTCATAGACACCTATAGCCTTATAAAAATTAAGATATTTAACTCCTGTTTTTAAAAATGTACTCAGGGTAAGCAGCAAAAAGATGGAGAATGCCTTAAAGCATCTTCATTTTGCAAAGTATATTGTATATTATTACTGGTATGTGAAATTATTTTAGGTGCCACAAAATCATGGATTTTTTTTAAATTTGACATTATTTACTTATTTTAATATGCATCAGGGAAAATGATATAGAATGTCAAGCCTACTATTTCACAAATATTACTAAGAAAGATGCTAAGGAAAATGTGAGTTGCTATTATTAATAAAATGTAATAATAAGAACTTGGTAGACAGATATACAAAATTACAAAGGTGATAAACCAAATGACTGGAGTTTGAGAATCAGTTAACAGTAAAACTAGAAGATATAAATGATTTGAGGGGTGGGGAGAATGACCAATAGTCAAAGCTTATCCCTATTTTACCTTTCTGGAAAGCCTTGATAGCACAGATAAGTACACTTCTTTTTGACGAATCACTTTTCTAATTCATATTCAAATCTCCGAGGAAAAAATATGAGACTCATAAGCTTTAGGACTATTATTGCAATCTCTAAATATAAGAAAACAAAAATACCACCTGGTGACAGCCATGAAAATGCACCCTGCAGATCTCTAATTACAGGAAGTGTAAATGACCACGTGCCTAGGTTACCGTGCTCTGGTCACACCAAGGCCAGGCTTTTCATCTGCTGCTCCCAGACAATGAGCAAGGCAAAGATACAAAAGCAGGCTCATCCTGGGAGACACAGAAGAAGGTGCCAAAGCCCAGCAGTCTGGAATGCTTTTATTTAATCTTCCCTCTTTATTTCACTGGGAGTTAGACTTTCGTCATAATCAGATAGCTTCCTCACCATTTTCTTTAATAAAATCGTAATGTTTTTGTCATGAGATCTGCTTCTCAGAAGAACCAGATTAACACACCTCTTAAACAGTTTTAGTATTTTAGGGAGCTCCTCCTTTGCTTCTGGAGAAAACTTATTTTAAATAAAAAGTGAAGGAGTTTCTCCCAGAATTAAAATTTGTAGCGCTCAAGGATGACTGGTGAGTGGTTTATACCAATAAGGTAGTAATATAGAGCTTTCTGTTCAAAAAATTTTCCTAAAATTTTGAAGTAGTCTTCAATCAAAGAAAAAAAAATTATTCCATCTTGAGGTGAATGGGGAAAAAAGCAAAACTGGACTTACATTCTCAGGTAAATTTTTGGCAATGGCACTGTGTGGCATGGGTTCAATGCAAAGCAAGTGAACAATTTCTCTCATTGTGACCTCTTCTTTGGTCACATTTCCCACTCCAGGTACATAACGCTCTCCTAATAAAACAATAAAAAGTACAATAACTGCTTTCTGCTTAAATCTTGACGCACCAGAAGCACTTTACACACCAAAAATTACATTAAATTAAGTCTATGAGAGACAGACTGAAAATCATTTGAACATGTTCCCAAATCTGGATCAGAATTTATTTGTAAAAAGACAGTGGGAAGAAAACGAAAGTAACTGAAAGAGAATCTAGGCTTTTGTTTTAGCTTACTTATACACACATACAAACACATATATACATACGTATATATACATATACAAATAATAAAAAAGGCCCCTCAATTAAATTAGCATGTGTTTCTAATCCAGAAACATGGCAGATGGCATCTGAATGAGCAGTGGCCATCACTGAATAGCTTTTCTTTCAAGATCTTCCTCAATTTTGTCTCTACTTATTATTTAAGAAAGTGAAAACTCAAAAACAAAATACTTAAAAATGTCTTTATGGGTTAAATGACAGAACAGTAACATGTATTGGGGAATGAAAAGTGTAAAAATGTCCTGGTGTCAACAGAATATAATTCCTGTAGCCTCAAAAAGGCTTTCATTGTCTGGCCTCATGTCACCACTGATTTTCAACACTACAATATCTATGCAAAGTCCTGTTATAGTGGCAAGAGTGTTACAAAGAAAGAAACCTCTTGCCTGAGAGATCTGTTGAATTCTACAAATTTGCCAAAGAATGACTTTTTATTAAGTGAATTATTTTCTAATAGACTTGTTCATCTTTACATTTTTAAAGTACTTTGTAATTTTCATATTTTTTCACTAAAACTAGTATCCCTTAGATTTTAGTGCTAGAATAAACCTTAGAGATCATGTAGATTACCTCCACACTATTCAAATCAGGACTTTGAGATCCAAAGAATATAAATGGCATGTACCTGATAGTTGATAGGAAGGCTAAGATTAGATCTTCTAATTCCTAATACGGATGTTTTTCTTTTCTTTTTGAGACAGTCTCACTCTCTTGTCCAGGCTACAGTGCCATGGCATCAAGCTGAGCTCACAGAAACCTAAAACTACTAGTTTCAAATAATTCTCCTGCCTCAGCCTCCTGAGTACCTGGGACTACAGGCACCTGCCACAACATCCAGCTAATTTTTCTTTTTTTCTTTTTTTTTTGAGACATAGTCTCAGTATGTCACCCTCGGCAGAGTGCCATGGCATCACAACTCACAGCAACCTCCAACTCTTGGGCTTAAGTGACTCTGCCTCAGCCTCCCAAGTAGCTGAGACTACAGGCACCCTCCACAATTTCCAGCTATCCTTTGGTTGTAGTTGTCACCGCTGTTTGGCAGGCCTGTGCTGGATTCAAACCCACCAGCTCCAGTGCATGTAGCTGGTGCCCCAGCTGCTGAGCTACAGGCACCAAGCCAATAGCCAGGTAATTTTTAGTAGTGATGGGGGTCTCACTTTTGCTCAGGCTGGTCTTGAACTCATGAGCTTAAGGGATCCTACCATGTCAGCCCCCCAGAGTGCTAGGATTACAGGAGTGAGCCACCATGCTCAGCTCCAGATATTTTTCTATTTCTTAATATTTTTTCCATTATAAAATCAGAGATAATTTTTTTTTTACAGATACATGTGTTTACTAGGTTTCCACTTTTGCCTTCACAGAATTAAAAAGACTTAAAATTTAATAACAATAACAACGTTTAAGATGAGGACTAGAAACAAAAACCTTGTAAAGAATTAATGACAATAAATACATTCAGAAAACAAATCAGATGATTGCTGCATCGAAATATTAAGCAATAATAATAATAATAATGCAAAGAAAGTAACATTCCATTGTCAGATAAGAGTATGTCTATTATAGAATGTTTTGACTCTGAGGTTCAGTATGAAGTTTAATTTTTTTCATTTGTTTAATTTTTTTAAACAAAAATGTTCACTCTTGATGAACTTAGGAATATAGTATTAATTAAAAATCAAAGCACAAGGAAGCAAAACCCCAATAAATTCAGGTAAACACAAAAACACTAAAATAATAGTAGCTATAACAAAATAGTCAAAATAGAATGGCAAAATATACTACACTATTAGAAATTCTTCATATAATATTCTAAGGAGAAACAAAATTTTCCCTCAAGTTTTTAGAATTTAATAAAGTATATAATCAACTTCAAAATATCTTACACCTTTTCAATTTACCTATTTTTCCCTGCCAGTTTCTTACTAGCATATTCTGGAGAGGAAGAATTAGCAACCTGGAAGATTTAAGTCTCAGCAATAAAGGCTTAATATACTCTCTGCTCAGACAAGCAGCTAGTCCAGTAACTAGCTCTCTCACAAAGCAGTAAAATGAACCTATGTTTACACACTTAGCTAACAACTAGAATCCAGGAAATATTAAAACAAAACAGTGTCTGGTGCAATAAAATGAAAGAATAAACCAGAATGAGAAGTCAAGAAAAAGATGATGGCAATGGATGAACCCAGCTAGTAAAATTAACAGACTTTGATATAGTGTACATTTGTATTCAATAGGGTGGAATCTAGTGTTTCTGCAAGGAGTAGTTATGTTAATTTCAGCTGAATTATAAAACATTTTTATGGGTTCATGTCGTAATACCTTGATAAGAATTATTTTTCTGGCAAAGAACACTCTTTTTCCTTTCCCTAAGTAAACTGAAACAAAGCTCAACATGATCAATATTTGCACAAAGTAATTTAAAAGAATGATAGTGAAAATATATTTTACTTATACCTTAAAATTTCATATATATGTGCATATCTGTATACACACACACACACACACACACACACATAGTTTTTGACACATTTCTATCTGGGTTTATATACCAGACCTTAATCAGGTATTGAAAATCAAGATGTAATATCTGTGCTTTTTCAAAGTTGGTTTCTAAGCGCTGTCATTTAAATGTTCTCTCTAAAAAGTAAACCATGTTCTACTTCAAAACATTTTATTTTAATCTTACCCACAATATAGATGAGGACCTGAAGCATTTCTTCTATCAATGTATTATATTGTTTAATCAAATCCTACGAAATTGAAAAAGAATAAATTAGTTATATAAGAACCACAAGCCTCCATAAAATATCCATGTCTGGATCAGACTCACAGTCCATCCAGTCCAGTATTTTCTTTCAGAACACAGCACAGATAGTTACAATATGAAATAGCTCCCTTACTGATATCAAATTCAACAAGTTTCATATTACCTGACACGTAATAAGAACTCAATTGCTAAACATTGTCATTGTTTTCTTTACCATTATTCTTCATATAGTTTTAAGCCAACAAATAAGCTTTAAGTCTTCCTCTACTATTAGCTTCCTCCTTATCTAGATTAGTGAGAAAGTGGATTCAAATAAATTTAAGTTATAGTGAGAGTACTCTTCTCTAACATACCCCTTATTTAATATTATATCAAATCAAATATTCATTTTCATTAAGTGTAAAACACAACTAAAATTAACTCTGAATTTTATATACACTGGCCCTTTGCAAATAACTTCTAATTTCAAAGACTAAAATAATGTGATTTCATGAATTTGAAGTAGTCAAAGGCTACTTTATAAGCTTATACTTCAAATATTAAAATAATAAAGATTTGACAAAACACCAAGAGGCAAATTACAAATTGTAAAAAAAAAAATCTCACAAATTTAATAAATGAAGAAATAATATCCTTACTAAATAGGGAGCTTTACAAAAAACAGAAGAAAGATAAAGGACAAGAACAGATAGCTCACTGCTCAAAAGAAGAAAAAAGGCCAATAAAAATGAAAACATGGTTAATTTCACTGATAAAGAAATGCAAGCTAAAATATTATCTTTCATCTATGAGACAATCAAGATTAAAAATATCAGTGCCAGGCTCGGTGCCTGTAGTGCCAGCCACATACACTGAAGCTGGTGAGTGCCAACCCAGGCCTGCCAAACAACAATGACAACTGGGCATTGTGGTAGGTGCCTGTAGTCCCAGTTACTTGGGAGGCTGAGGCAAAAGAATTGCTTAAACCCAAGAGCTGGAGATTGCTATGAGCTGTGACGCCACAGCACTCTACTGGGAGTGACATAGTAAGACTCTGTCTCAAAAAAAAAAAAAAAAAAATCAGTGCCACTACAGACGTACGCTACAAGAAACAGTTAAAATAGGAATAACTTTCTGAGAGCAATATGACAATATGTATTAAAAGCCTTAAGAAAGAACAGCTTGCTTCATCCAGCAAATCCACTTCTAATAATTTATCTTAACAAAATTATTAGATAAATGTTTAAATATAGAGGTACAGATGTTTCTAACAGGTTTTTCTAGAAAAACCTCTTTGGTAACAGGACATTAAAGTACTACATATAATACATTCATATAGTGTAATACTATCCAGTTATTAAAAATTAAAAAATTGATATAGTTGCATGTCTATTTAATGACAAGAAAAAAACCCTATCACAATATTTTGTTAGGCACAGAGAGAAGATTATAAAACAGCACATGCAGAATGATACAATTTTTGCTTTAAAGAAAAAACACACCAAAAAGTTATCATTTTGGCCAGGCACAGTGGCTCATGCCTACAATCCTAGCACTTTGGGAGGCTGAGGCATGAGTATTGCCTGTGGCCAGGAGTATAAGACCAGCCCGAGCAACAAAGCAAATTTATCTCTATAAAAAGGAAAAATAAAAATAGCTGGGCATGGTGGCATGCACCTATATCCCATCTACTTGGGAGTCTGAGTCAGGAGGATTATTTGAACCCAGGAGTTTGAATGGATCTACATGAGCTATGATCTTATTGCTGCACTTCAGCCTGGGCAAGACCCGTCTCCAAAAAGAAAAAAGGCAATCATTTCCAGAAGGCAGTGCTTCATTTGGTTTCTTTTCTCTTTGTTAGTCTACATATTCTAATTTTTCTAGAGTAAAAAGATTATATGTATATATGCAAGTTATATATACACACACATGTATGTATGTATACAGGTGACTTTTGGATGTTTAATTAAGAAACACATTTAAAGTATGACTAAAATAGTAAGAATATTTTCTTTGGCATTAATTCACATATCAGTTTCTGCTGCCCACCTGGTCTTTTGTAGATATGGCCTTCTTAAAAGCATCAGCAAGTTCATATCTTTGAAGTACCAGTAACAAGAACTTATTAGGATCCATTAAAGATGCACCAATCTGTAAAAGAAACCCAGCATCCGATTTCTTGTGTATTACATGAAGAAACATTTTGTCTCTTATAGGATTGTCATAAAATGATAAAGTAAGTTTCCAGAAGATAATTCAGTAAGTTCACTTTTACAGAATGATGAGAAAAATTTAAGTTGAAAATAATTACAATATCTTCTCTTATGACAAGGAATATAAGAGAGTTAAATATCAGAAACAATTTAAATAAGTACCTGAAGCATGATAATATCTTTATCATACATTTCCTCTCTGCACTTAACATCTTGGTAATAAAACACCTATAAAATTAAAGGTAGAACACATGCTAAAATTATTATTTTATTTCAAGCAAAATTTTCAATAAAATCTAATCTTAAAACTTTAAGCTAGAAAGCCCTAGAAATTCTTAGTGGCAAAAAATAAGTTGGAAATCTATGAATCACGTTAAAGAAATTGTGAGGATAAAGAAAAGAAATATGACATGGGGTCAAGGAGTAGGGCACCGGCCCCATATACAGGAAGTGGTGGGTTCAAACCCAGCCCTGGCCAAAAACTGCAAAAACCAATTTCTATGCTCAAATACTATCTTCTCTTCCAAATGATCACTTTAAAAGTCATACTTCCCTACCTTTTAGGAAATACACTTCTCCATATTTGCTCTAAGACAGAAGGAAAAATTATAAGGTGGTCTTTGATTAAGAAAAATGGTAAGAAGACTACAGGCCTCTAAGTAAGGTAATCAAAAAAGAGCTATGTCAATGAGGAGGCTTCTGGTAGTACCACCAGCTTCCACCTCATCTATCTATTCAAGTACACTAGTTTTTATAATTCAAATGGAATGGTAAATAGGAAAAAAGGAGAAATGTCTGTATGGTCCCTAGAACTTTTATTTCTAAGAGTTTATACAAGAGAATAGACAAAAATACTCAGCAAAATCTAGGAATCTAGGGCAAAATTGTATAAAAGAAAAAAATAATCAGAAAACGAACACATTCATCAATGTGAATATCAGACCCTGCCATAATACCTGGCTAATGAGAGAGAGCCCATTTCTTCGCCACATCTCAGCAACAACCTGGGCAACCAATACCAGACAACGCAAAGGATATTCCACGAGTACCTCTACTTGAAAGTCCTCCTGAAACAGAGTGAGGTCAATTTCATTATTTCTCACAGGAATCGGATGTGTTTTAAGGTTATGGCACTATATATTCACCAGTTCTCTCCTCTATAAAACAAACGGGCTTGAAGTAGATGACTTCTAAGTCCCTGTGATTCAGATTTCAATGCACTGTTATGTCCATACAGACATAAAATTACTAAGTAGGAATTATTCAGGAGAGTTTCAAAATATTTTCCTTCCCAATGATCAACCAAGAGATATTTAGAAATAGAACACAAGCAAATCAATAATAGAGTCACCTACAAAAGGCACAAATTCATGCAGTCTTGAAACAGCACCCAGCCTGCTTAAACGCACATGAAGACCTAAAGTTAAAAAAAAGAGAGAGAGAAAATGAGAAAGTCATTAAAAACCCAGTAAAATATGTTAACTAGTTAATTCACTGAGTTTGGAAACTTGTATGATTTAAATGTATGCTCACTGAGTTTAGAAATACTACTCTAAAATACAGAGTTTTTATTTCTAATTTAGAAACATAATATTATTAACATACTTAAAATCCTACACTGTGCATGATTTGCTCAAACATGCTGCCTTTTAAGGTGCATTTACTCTGCTCTTAATCAAGCATGAAAAAAGGGAAAATTAACCTACGTATTTTAAAAATCAAAAAACAATATTAAATCACATGATGTCAATTATGCCATATATAAATGTCAACTTAAAATGGATCAAAGACCTAAACAAAGGTGCTAAAGCTATAAAATAAAACTCTTAGCAGAGAACATACAGAAAAGGCTTCATGACATTGAATTTGACAGAGCTTTTAGATATAATACCAAAAAGATAAAACAGACAAGCCATACTTTATCTAAAACTATTGCACATCGAAGGACACTATCAACAGGGTAAAAAGGCAACCCACAGAATGGGAAAAAAATATCTACAAATTACATATCTGGTAAGCAGTTCTGTCCAAAATACATAAAGAACTCTTTTAACTAAACAGCAAAAATAAAATAACAATCTCATTAAGAAATGGGCAAAGCATTTGAAAAGACATTTCTCCAAAGATACACAAATAGCCAATAAGCATATGAAAAGATATTCAAAAATCATTAACCATTGAGAAAATACAAATCAAAACCATAATGAGATACAACTTCACACCCATAAGAATGGCTATAATCAAAAAACCAGAAAATAACAAGTGTAGACATACAAGTGTTGGCAAGGACGCCAAGAAATTGCAATACTTGTACACTGATGATGGGAATGTAAAATGAGGTAGCTGCTATAGAAAACAACATGGTGGTTCCTCAAAAAATTTAAAAATTAAAAAAAAATTAAAGAATTCTCAGAGTCCTAGAAATTCCACATCTAAAAGTATATACTTCCAAAAACTAAAAAAGCAAGAACTTGAACAGACAATTATATGCTCATGTTCATAACAGCATTATTCACAATCCCCCAAAGGTGGAAGCAACCTAAACATCCAGCAATGGATGAATGAATGAACAAAATGCAATACATACATACAATGAAGTATTATTCAGCCTTAAAAAGAAAGGAAATTCTAACACATACTGCAACATAAACCTTGCAGACATTTTGCTAAGTGAAATCAGCCAATCTCAAAAGGACAAATACTGTGTATATTATCCTACTTATATGAGGTAGCTAGAGCAGACAAATTCCTAGAGATATGGAGTGGTGTTTGCCAGGCACTGTGAGGAGGAGGAAACAGGAGTTGTTATTTAGTAATATTATCATTACAATTCGTTTTTGAAGTTCGACTTTTGAAAGATGAAAAGGTTCTGGAGATGGATGGTGTTGTTGCATAACAATGTGAAAGGCTTTAGTGCAACTGAACTGTACACTTAACAATGGTTAAAATGGTAAATTTTGTTATGTATATTTCACAATGAAAAATATAAAATTATACACCTTAATAAAGTTGTTAAAAAAGAAAACACCTGACATAAGGGGCCAATTTATATGGAAACGCAAAGGATTAAAGAAAATCTATGATTCCTTCCTTTTAGTAGCAGAGGAACAATGATATGGACAATCTACTAGTGAAACTGGACAGAGAGGAGGGTTAGAAATCGGCAAAAAAATTTTATATTTAAATTTGGATGGGTGATGAATTACCATGTAGTCCTTCAGTATATACACCATATGACTCTATTAGCTGACCCAGACAAAAAAAGGTCGAAATAAACAAGCATCCTTAAATAGAGTCTGTACATACTGAGCATAGAAGAAAAAAGAAATTATTCTACTACTTTGAATGTCTAGAAAACAAAACTAATAAAAAAACGCAATAAGCAAAAAACACTCACTCACCAGCAAGAGTCCTAGACAGTGGTAGATGTATGCTTACAAGATCCTCAGACACTCTGTAGGACTTAGTCTCCAAAGTATGGCCACACAATTGTACGACCGTCTTGCTACCACAAATGAAATTTGTACTGCACCTCATCACAGCTTTGTGACATTCTTTATAGGCCACAAGTAAAAGTTCTTCCTAAAAGGAAAATAAAAGCTCAAATCAGCCAACAAGTTGTCTACTAGTCATCATTCAATAAATATTTACTAAATATGAGCATAAAATTGTTCTATGTGTACTAGGCCACCTCCACAGGACCTGTAAACCAGTAGGAAATCAAAGATATACATATAAAACTTATAATCAAAGTTAAAAAGTTAAAATACTCTACAAATAGAACAAACTAATTGCTCTTAGAGGGCAAAAACAAAGAATTTTGGGGAAGACATACTTGTGAAAGCAGCTTTTGTGGGAGACGGAAAAACTATGTAAAATTTAGGTATGGGAAAAGATGAGAAGATGCTTTCTAGGCAGAGATAAAGAATAAAAAAAAATAATAATAAGGGCAAATACAACTCCTATTCAGGCAGTAAATAAATAAAAGGATTTATGGATAGAATTAAAAAGCATCTGAACTAAAAATATGCCCTGGCATTGTCATGTGAATATACTGATTCACAGTATAAAGGGTTGAAAGGGTAATAATGTAGTCAACACACTGCTTCAAGAGTTAATATATATTATTGCCAAGCGTGGTAGCTCAGGGGGGGATCACTTGAAGCCATGAGTTCAAGACCAGCCTGGGCAATATAGCAACACCCCATCTCTTACAAAAAAATTAAAAATTAGCTGGGTGTGGTGGTGTGCACACCTTTACCAGGTCAAAGAAGAAGGATTACTTGAGCTCAGGAGTTTAAGCACAGCCTGGACAATGCAACAAAACACCATTTCTAAAAAAATTCTTTAACTAGCTTGGTGGCTTACACATGTAGTCTCAGCTACTTGGGATGTTGAGACAGGAGGTTTGCTTGAGCCCAGGAGTTCAAGATTACAGTGAGCTATGATCACATCACTGTACTCCAGCTTGGGTGACAGAGTGGAACCTTGTCTCCAAAAAAAAGTTTATGTGATCCTAAATAAATGTCTGTAACATTTTAACATTTTTTTAAAAATATACAGGGCCCAAAAAATGTATACATATTTCAAGAAAGGAAAAAACTGTACTAGAAATGTAATATGCAAGTAACATTTGACTTCTGCAATTACAAGAGATGCTCAAACATGATTTGCATTCCTCTTTTCTTACTGGTATACAATGAGTAGAGTTTTGATACAGTTTTGTCCTTTCTTAAAATGTGTATGTATATTTTTGGTGCACACTCTTTCTTTCACTCTCTCTCTCTATATGTGTATTTTTTTTAAACCCTGCTATTCCCTCAAATACGCAAAACTACCAAGGGTTACATTTTCTAATCAAGTATAAAATACAGGATTTTCCTCCTAAATTTAATAAGACAAATTCAAATATATGACTATAAATAATTAAAACGTTACATTAAAGAAGGTCTGACATAAAACTACACTATTAATAACCACTAAAGAACTTAAAGAGGCACTGGTTCCACAAACAAGTTTCACTTACATCACAAGCACACCATTCCTGAAACATAAGTAAAATATTCTTCAACTGCATCTGTATAGCAATGGCAGCCTCCCAGTCAGGATCTACTTCAATGTGCTGCCCAACCTGTCTTCTGATTTCTTCCATTCCCTGCAAGAAAATATGGGTCAACATAACTTATATGGGCCCCTTTGCCTTACTCTATTGGAAAATACAAAATTATCAGGATTCACAGTCATGTATGTATAACATTTTAACCTGTTTGCTTTACTGGGTCAGAGTTCCCGGGTTCAAATCCTACCCCCCAGGGGTATAGCTCTGGGACAGAATATCTGACTGCAAATCTCAGCATTTTTAGCTGTATGACCCTGGGCAAATTATTTCTAGACTTTAACTCCCTTATATATAAAGTGAGAATAATAGTAATACCTCATAAGATTGCAATGAGGCTCAAAAGAAACAATACATGTGAAATGATTACACATTTGTCACATGATTAAGCATTCAATAAACAGTAACAGTAATAGCAGTAGTAAACTAAAATATATAGAAAGATCTATTAAAGCAGGATCAGTTAGTCAATGTTTAAATCTTATTTCTACTTTGCTAAATCAATTCTCATATTAAAACCACAATTTGCTTTAAAAGGGAAGAAGACAACAAGAGTTAATGTTCTTAAAATAAATTCCTCCTACTAATGCATAAAATTATTATCATACCTGCATACAGGTAAGAATCTTCAAAAAAGATCGAAAACCTTCGAGGAACTGCATTCTTAATCTCTCTGTCCACATTGTGGGCTTGCTGATCAAGATATACCTATCATTTCAAGAAAGAAATACTTCATGTTCTTATTTTGAGACAATTTTAAGGCTCTCAGGGTCATACACAACATTATTTTACTAAAATTATGGATTCTCATTTCTTATGATAATTAGAGGTGTAGGGCAAAGCTAGATTTATTGTTTTGTTGTAATTACAACCTGGAAAATATGAATGCTCCACAGAGGAAGGTATCAATCTAAGCTTGACTTCTCACTTACTGTCCCCTCAGAGGTTTGTCCGAGTTAAGTGAACCTAGAACCAAACTGGCCTACCACAGCTGACTCTAGAAAAGCCTGGTACAGCTTTCCTGCAACTGTTTCTACCAATCCAAAGAACTAGCTGACATCCTCTCACCCTAGGGAGATTTATAAAAGATTTTCTACCTCCAGATTTTCATAGCCCAGACCCTGGATGAAGAATATAACATTAAGAGGTACTATTTTCAAGATAAAAATCTTTCAAGTATATACAAGACTAAATTATTTCTAAGTTGGATTGGAAACTTATTTGTTTTCATCCCAAGTTGCTAGGACTTGAAATAATAATATATCTTAGAGCTCTGTTTTGTCTTATTCTTTTTTTTTTTTTAAGACAGAGTCTATGTAGTCTTCAGTAGAGTGCCATGACCTCACAGCTCACAGCAACCTCAGACTCTTGGGTTTAAGTGATTCTCTTGCCTCAGGCTCCCAAGTAGTTGGGATTACAGGCATCCACCACAAGACCCAGCTATTTTGTTGCTGTTGTTGCAGTTGTAGTTATCATTGTTGTTTAGCTGGCCCAGGCTGGGTTTGAACCCGCCAGCCAGGGTGTATGTGGCCAGTGCCTTATCCACTGAGCTACAGGCACCGCCTGTCTTAATATATTCTCAAAAGTAATTTTGGGGCCAAGTGTGGTGGCTCACATCTGTAATTCTAGCACTCAGGGAGGCCAAAGTGGAAGGATGCCTTGAGCTCAGGAGTTTAAGACCAGTCTAAGCAGGAGACCCCATCTCTATGAAAAACAGCAAAAGTTAGCTGGCTATTTGAAGGGCGCCTAGAGTCCCAGCTACTTGAGAGGCTAAAGCAGGAGGATCGCTTGAACCCAGGAGTTTGAGGTTGGTATGAGTTAGGCTGATGCCATAGAATTTTAGCTTGGGTGTCCGAAGGAGACTTTTTCTTTTCTTTTCTTTGACACCGAGTCTCATTATGTCATCCTCAGTAGAGTTCCAAGGTGTCAGCTCATAGCAACCTCCAACTCCTGGGCTTAAGTGATTCTCTTGCCTCAGCCTTCCAAGTAGCTGAGACTATAGGTGCCTGCCACAAAGCCCGCCTATTTTTTGTTGCAGTTGTCATTGTTATATAGCTGGCCACGGCCAAGTTTGAACCCGCCAGCCTCGGTGTATGTGGCTGGCGCCGTAACCACTGTGCTACGGGCGCTGAGCCATTAATTGAGTATTTTTGATCCACAGTTGTTTGAATCCACACATATGGAATCCATGAATATAGAGGGCTGACTGTGTATGAAAAAGGGAATTAAAAGGAAATTTACATCAACAGATCACCTAAACTATGTAAAAAGAGACTATATATGAAGAATACAACCCAAGTATGTCAGTGGAAGTGAGGGAAAGGATGGTAATTACAATGGAGATTCATTTGGTGACCCCCAGGAAAACTCCAAGTTCCTTGGACTTCTCCTCAGTACCTTCTTTATTAATCTGGTTTTACAACTCAATAAGAAGCCTTCACTGAAGACATTAACACGAGGCAGTTAACAGTTTTTTGTACTAGACATCATTATAAAGAGAATCCTAGATAACCAAAAGGATCAGATGTTTACCTATATGACAAAGCAAATAAACACATTGTGTTTAATAGGAGACCTCACCTTTTGACTTCAGCAACTTACTTTAGGTCACATATTACTGCATATACTCTTCCCAATTTGTCCTGGCTATAACCCTGGAAATTGAATTTATTGTTCCTGTCCAAGTACTCAGGTAAAACTTCTAGTAGAGTTTCAGTAATGACAGAGATAACATTCTGCTCTTCAATAAGATGTCGAGCCTACAGAATATTTCAAGAATATTGTCTTTAGTTTTAACTTTATTCATTCATTTGGTTGGTCAGTAAGTCATTTTTAATAAATGTTGTTAAACATAATCTTTAGTCTCATAGAACAGCAACTACTAAGAAGTTATTTTCTAAAAATTAAAATTCTCTACTTCTTAGTAACTGAAAAACATGCATCCAGACACCCCAAGCTCATTATACAGGTTATACTGTTGATCATCAGTTATCACACAATGAACAAAGTAGAACAAAGATACACTTCATGGCTTCTATCCCATTACTATCTATTCTGGAACTTCCTCTTCACCCCAGTCCACATTCTCTGGCCTTTTGAAAGGTAAAATAGGAATATTACCGAATTGTCAAATGAAACAGGAAAAGTAGTACAACAAGGAAATAGAATCTCCCACTCTCCTCCCAGGCCTTACGGGCACCAGTTTACACAAATGCTTGAGCAGCACACCCTCCTGCTGCTTAGCTTTATCTTGCTCTATCTACTCTCCTCCCCACCAACAATAACTAGAGAACAAAATATTCTTTTGTTAAAAAAGGACTTTTAAGTACTGAAAAGATGATGCTCCTAAATTACTCTGGAAAGTGAGAAACTTGTCATCTGCAAGGATCAGGAAATTTGGACAAAGGCAGTGCCTAGTCCTTGAGTAACACTAAAGTATTATTCACATCAGATACTACTAAAGTATTATTCAAATATTCCAAATAAAAATAGCCCAACTTTGTGATTCTAAGTGATTATTTTCATTTGCTCCAACATTAAATGAAATTCTTATAAAGCAAAACAAGTTTTACTTAGAAAGACTGAAAGAAATAATGCATACCAGAGTAGGAACAGTAAACATCTGAACCGAAAGTGCAGTTACAGAGATACTTCTGTCATGATCATCACTGATATATTCTTTCTGCAGCTGTTTATAATACTAAAACATATAAGCAGAGATTTAATTATAATCACTCAAAAAAATCTTTACCGCAAGGTATCATAATCAGCAAATACCCTAGAGAATAACGAAAGACCAAATATGAATTCAGCTATCTAATCCAGTTAAGTTGGGAGAACTATTAAAATAAGCACACGCAGGCTAGGCGCAGTAGCTTACTTCTATAATCCTAGCACTCTGGGAGGCTGAGGTGGGTGGATTGCTTGAGCTTAGGACCAGCAAGAGCAAAATTGAGACCTTGTCTCTAAAAAATAGTCAGGTGTTATGGCAGGTGCCGGTAGTCCCAGCTACTTAGGAGGCTGAGGCCAAAGGATTGCTGTCCCGAAGAGTTTGAGGTTGCTTTGAGCTATGACGCCATGGCACTCTACCAAGGGCGACAAAGTGAGACTCTGTCTCCAAATAAATAAATAAATAAATAAATAAATAAATAAGCACACTCACTTGCACGTGCATACACACAGAGGTAAAAAAAAAAAATCAGAGAACTGCAATGGTGCAGTTCACCCTTTCTCCAAAAAACATCTGGGGCAATCTTTAGCAGATTCTACTTCGATGGTATAAGGCAGGGGACATATTCAAAGTACTATATTTACACAATTAATATGACTCAGAAAACCAACCAATCATATTGAATGCAGCCTTAAACAGAGTGGATGCTGGCTGCAAATAACTTCTTATCCATGCTGGTATATAAAAGCTGAAAAATCACCCCTGAGAACAAAAATAATAATATAGCCAGTCATGTATCAAGAATCTATTATGTGTATGCACAGAGTTGGATATTTCAGCCATATATTTAATTTTATCCTCCAGAATGCCTACAAAAAATAAGAGGTAACCATGGGGTACAAAAAAAGTATGTAAGTAGTAAGATTAGCTTTCGTATAAGAAAAAAATTCCACTTCAAATCACACATATGGTCCAATATTCTATCTTTAAAGAGCTTTACGAGAATAGAGTTGCTATCTTGAGTTGCCATCATCTGTGAAGGATAAGACATACACCAAAAGTCTTTGTCATTTTTGACAATTTACATATAAAATCCAGGGAATGCAGGTATTTTATACCATTGCCATTTGCCTACAAAACATTACTTCTCTCTGCTTCCAATTCCATCCTGGGTCCTATATATGTCTTTAGTCTTACAGAATTGTGTGCAACTCAAAATCAAAAGAAATTACCAAGTATTTATTGGATACCTTACTGTAAGACCAAGTATAAGACTTAAAGAAGTCTCTGTTTTGTGTAACCTGGCAGTCTAACTTGGTAGACAAATAGACACAAGTTAAAGAGATATACAATAGATGATTAAAACAACATAAAAAAGCTGTAATTCAACCCTTGTATTTTAGCCTCAAAGAGTTAAGTATAAATCTTGGCCACCTAACTGTTTCCCTTTGGCATGCATATTTGTTCCTCTTTCTTGCTGTTCTTTTCAATTAGTCACTTCTATTGCTTCTCAACCTTTTGACTAAGATGAAGTGTACAATCTGTTTTTACCAAATAGTCACTTCTACTCTTAATATAATTTTACAAATAAATGATCAGTAAGAACAAATGCATTTGTGAAAGTGTTCTACCTAGGCAAATAGGTCACTTTACATCTATCTCTTTTCCAAGACTGCTGCTTTCATGATAGCAAATGTCATTTGTGAAAATATTTATGTAGCATAAAATAATGAACTTAGACAAAGAAATAAATCATAAAATTCTTTTTTCATTATTATCCTTTTTATAGGATTTATATCACTTATAAAAACTGCCTTCTATTTCTACTTATTGATATTTATTTACAAAAGAGCAATTACCTTTACAAATTCCATAGCAAAGAGTTTTTTATATCCCATCTCCATAAAAAAACTGCTGAAGATCAATTCATGAAGGATCTTACGGGCACCTGTAGATCATTTTGGAGGTGAAGGGAAATCACCAAGGTAAAAAACAAAAACATTCCAGCTATTAGAAGTTACAGAATATGAAAATACTTCATGTGATAATAGACCTCAAGGACTCAAATATGAAAAACACTTATTGCATTAATATTTAATAGCTAGAATTTAAAATACATACATACTCATATATTGCCTTTTCCCTCTTTTTCTGCATCTCTAACACTTCATTTTATCCTCTCCCAACTTGTTCATTCTTTTTCACGCTATTTCACTCAAACCTACTCTTACTCTATGTTCTTCCTTCTCCATACCTTTAGCCTTTCTCTCAACTTGCACCTTTTTTAGTCTTAGTCTTCATTTACATTTTGAAAATGAAAACTAAAGTAGTTTTAATAATGGCACTACTACAAATATATACACACACACATATGTATGTGTATATATATACTATATATATATTTTTTTTGACTAGCCTGAAAAAGTGCAAAGACACTATAATGAAAAAACAACAGGTCAGGTGTGATGGCTCACACCTGTAATCCTAGCACTCTGGGAGACTGAGGCAGGTAGACTGCTTGAGCTCAGGAGTTTGAGACCAGCCTGAACAAGAGTGAGACCCCATCCCTACTCAAAAATGAAAATTTAGCCATGCATAAGAGCATAGACCCAGCTACTTGGGAGGCTGAGGCAGGAGGATTTTTTGAGTCCAGTAATTTCAGGTTGCAGTAAGCTATGATGACATCACTATACTCTAGCCAGAGCAACAGAACAAGACTATTTCAAGAAAAAAGAAAAATGTAACATCCCTTGGGTTTAGCACAGAAGAATACAAATGGATTGGTTAAAGTTTACCTTCACATACATTACCTTAGCAATCAAGATCACAGATTTAACAACTAATTTAATAAATAAAAGAAATTATAGTTTCCCTTTAAGGGCATAATCTTCCTTCACTTCCTAGAAGGCAGTATAATCAAAGGTCTACTTACCTTTATAAAGCTTTGCATCCCAAAGCATTAACCTGCTTATGAGACAGGGATTCTCAGAGCCAGGTTCTTCTCTAAGACATGCTTGGCAAAAGATTTGCCTAAAGTCACCTAAAAACAAAAGAAATCATGTCATTTTTATTCTTATAATATTGCTCCTAAAAGTACATTTCCTATAATATGTGAAAAGACTAACATTAATCCTCCACATTTGATGTCAAGAATAATTCTGCCAACATCAAATACTCAAGAGTCAATAAAAAGCATTATTTGATATTGTGCATTTTTGAAAGAATAACCTATTATACATCTGAAATAATACCCTATCCTATGCATTTGAAATACAATCCTGAAAATTAATTAAAGCATATAAAACAAAAAGAAAGAAATTGTATTTCATACTCAATGGCATTTAAAAATTTTTAGCTATAAAGAACATAGTATTTTATTAAAAATTAAAAAATGGGCTATATGCTTACTTGAATAGCTCATAATTTTGTTCATCCAGGAGCCAAGACGCAAAGCAAATTTCTGATGAGCCATAACCTCAGAGTGTAATACTTCTACATGAAGTGGATGCTGAGAGACATTTTCTGAATGACTCTACAAATGAAGGGAATATTAAAACAACAAAAACACTAGTAATTAAATTTTGCTTTTTAGCTAAGTGATCTATCTTTCAATAGAAAAGAAAAAGAAAAACATAACCCTGCCAGTTTTAAATTTCTGTATCTAAGCGTTCCAATCCTTTCTTTACTCAGGATGTCAAACTACTTCAACAATAAGATCCCACTTATCACTCTATTTGGGCTCTTATTTTATTTTTTTTTTTTTTGCAGTTTTTGACCGGGGCTGGGTTTGAACCCGTTACCTCTGGTATATGGGGCCAGCACCCTACTCCTTGAGCCACAGGCACCACCCCTACTTGGGCTATTGTAATAAACATTCCTCTTGAAATTCTCTTTTTGTTTCTAATTCAGAAAGTTACCTTTATATCCTCTTTTGCTTCTTGGCAAGCAGAATAAACACCTGCTTTAACAGCCCGGCGACCCTAATGACAGACAAAAATGATAATTAGGTAGCGGAATGATAACCACAACCAGTAAGTAATATATAGTCCAAAAACCTAATGAACTCTCAATTATTAACCACTTGACTAAAAGTTGTAGGGTTCCAGGATAAGACCTAGAAGACCTATATCCTTATAAAGCATCAGAACTTTCAATAGCTCTAGGAAAGAAGTTCTATAATTTTAAGAGGTTGAGTTTCTTACCTGGCAAAAATGCTAGCTCTTTACTACAGGGTACTCGCTATATCAGATACTAATGACTCAGATTTACTAAATCTGAGCTATGTGTTTTAAATACTTTCATGAGAGCCAAGCACAGTGGCTCAGGCCTGTAATCATGAGAGGCGGAAACGGGTAGACTGCTTGAGCTCAGGAGTTCGAGACCAGCCTGAGCAAGAGCAAAATCTTGTTTCTAAAAATAGCCAGGCATTGTGGCAGGTGCCTGTAGTCCCAGCTACTGGGAAGCTGAGACAAGAGGATCACTTGAGCCCAGGAATTTGAGGTTGCTGTGAGCTGTGATGCCAGGACACTCTACCAGGGATGACAAAGTGCAACTCTGTCTCAAAAACAATACATAAATAAATACTTCCACGAATGAATCTAGAGCTCTTCAATATGTGTTGCATAACATATTTGTGGTCTATTAATAGGTTGGACATATAACCAGCCTGTTAATTCCTAAAGCCCTGAAGGCAGCCAAGCAAAGTCTAAGTAGCACTCCTTGCAGCTCATTCTTTTACCCACCTGTAGAAATTTATCATTTTCTATGCATGCCATGTGAAAAGGTCAGGAAGTGCTGTCTTCATCTTTCAACCTTTACACTGACCCTGTAAGGAAGGTTATTTGTCCCCAAATCAGAAGATTCATGAATCCATGACAAGCACTCCATCTCTAGAGTCTGTACTTCTAACCATACTATAATATTCCCTCTTTATTTTTTTATTTTATTTATTTTTTTGAGACTGGAGTCTCATTATGTTGCCCTCAGTAGAGTGCCATGGTGTCACAGTTCATAGCAACCTCAAACCCTTGGGCTTAAGCGATTCTCTTGCCTCAGCCTCCCAAGTAGCTGGGACTACAGGCGCCTGCCACAATGCCTGGCTATTTTTTGGTTGTAGTTGCCATTGTTGTTTGGCAGGCCCAGGCTGGATTTGAACTCACCAGCTTCGGTCTATGTGGCTGGTACCTTAGCTACTAAGCTACAGGTGCCGAGCCTAATATCCCCTCTTTAGCTCCTTAGTATATAAAGAACTACCTGAATATATTTGTACATAATGTATATAATTGTACATCTATATATATACATGATGTATATAATTACATCAGTAGGGTTGTGATTACAGAGAAAAAAATACACTAAAAGCAAGCCATAGGGTGGTGCCTGTGTTTCAAAGGAGTAGGGCGCTGACCCCATATGACAGAGGTGGCAGGTTCAAACCCAACCCTGGCCAAAACTGCAAAAAAAAATTAATAAATAAATAAAATAAAAGCCATAAGAAATTTTGAAAAGAATAGACAACAATAACTATATACTCAAGACTTCTGGGAATCAACCTAACACAGTGAATCTTAATATAAATGGGAGGAGGGGAACGATCTCATTCCATTAAAAACAAATTAATTAGAACTAATTATTAGAAAAAACAAAACAGAAGATAACAAATATTGAAAATATTGTAGAAAAACTAAAACCCTTGTTCACTGATGGAGGAAATATATGGTGCACCTGCTATGGAAAACAGTATGGTGCTTCCTCAAAAAAATCAGACAGAATCCCCTTAAGATCCAGCAATTTCATTTCTAGGTAGAAAACTGAAAGCAAGGGCTTGAACAGATATTTGTATATCCATATTGATAAGAACATTATTCACACTAGCCAAAAAGTAGAAGCAACTCAACTATCTATCAACAAATAAACAGATAAATAGAATGTGATATACACAATGGAATATCATTCAACCTTTAAAAAGAAGAAAATTCTATCATATGCTACAACATGGATGAACTCTGAGGACATTATGCTAAGTGAAATACCACAAGATCGCCAGGCATGGCGGCTCACATCTGTAATCCTAACATTCTGGGAGGCCAAGGCACATGGATAGCTTGAGCTCAGGAGTTCAAGACCAGCCTGAGCAAAAGTGAGACCCTATCTCTACTAAAAACAGAAAAACTGAGGCAAGAGGATCACCTGAGCCTAAGAGTTAGAGGTTGCTGTGAGCTATGATGCCACAGCACTCTACCCAGGGCAACAGCTAGAGACTCTGTCTCCAAAAAAAAAAAAAAGGACGAGAGAAAGAAAGAAAAAGAAGAGAAATACCACATGATCTACTTATATGAGCTATCTAAAATAGTCGACCTCTTAAAAAGTAGAGTTGGGGTTGCCTGGGTTTGAAGGGAAGGAAAAATGGGAGATTGTTTAATGAGATAGAGAATTTCAGTTTTGCAAGGTAGGGAATTTCTAGAAATCTCCTACACAACAATGTGCACATAGTTAGTACTGTACTATACACACAAATAAGGTTAAGATAATAAATTTTATGTTCTATGGATTTTACCACCATTGAAAATGTTTTTAATGACCAAAAATATGGGGGGATGGAAGTAGATCAAATAGATAGAGGTAGTTTCAAAATACATAGCTATTTCTTTCCTCTTCTCTTCCTTATCCTCCCAATTCTGATTTATTGGGGTTGTTCCCAAGTGATAGGTTTCCTTTATCCTCACACTATATCTAAAAACAGAACTATAAGAAAATATCTTCATGTGCTTGTAAGACAGACTAACTACAATATACTCTCACTTAGCAAAAGGAGTATGTTTTTCACCTTAATATGGTATGCAACATTACCTCATATCCTATTTTACCTTATGCATGAGCATGTGATCATTTATTAAAGAGCTTTTCTTGCAACTCACCTATGGATTCTTAGGACATCAAACAAATGTAGCCACAAGCCATCTCCATTTCGATTATAGAGGAGAGCAGTGAAAGTGAGACAGGGATAAAGGCTAAGCAGAGATAGGAGAAAGATGCTAGGAGACTTAGATCTTTCTGTTCCATATGAAAACCAACAAAGTGAGCCCCATGCTTTCCCAAGTCAACTTGTTTCCTGGAGAATTGGTTTACCATACTGTTATGTATTTTTTTAGAGTCCTGGGATCATGATAGTTCATATTAATGCTATTGGAATAATACATCTTGATATTTATCAAGACTTTCTCTTATAATTTGCACTGTTGGTCTTGTACATAAGATGGCAAAATCTGGACTGGAAAGACTACCGCTACATCTTCAAAAAATCTTTGTTTAATGGCAGCCCTAGCAAACTTTTTTTTTTTTGCAGTTTTTTTTGCAGTTTTTGGCCGGAGCTGGGTTTGAACCCACCACCTCAGGCATATGGGGCCTACGCCCTACTCCTTTGAGCCACAGGTGCCGCCCTCTAGCAAGCTATTGTTAAAATGTTCTTTAATGTCTATTTCTTTCATAAGAATGGCAAAGAATAATCCTTTGAGGGCAGATTCAATCTGACTCATTTTTATACTTCCTCAAAGTGCTTATATACATGTTTACTGAACTGATTTAGAGTACTACATTTTAAGAGGGTCTTTGACAAACTGGAATTATCTAGAGGGAGGAGGCAGAGAGTAGAAAACAGAGCTTGATCAGTATAAGCTTAACACAGAACAAACAGTTGAAGAAAATAGAAGAGACATAAGAAACTATAGATTTCTTAAACTATATGATGGGTTGCCATATGAAGCAAAAGAAGATCTTTTAGGGGTCATTTTATAAGAAATTAGTCTGAAAATATATGGAGACAGATTTTGGCTAAACACAAGAAAAAAATTTTCAAAAAATGAGAGTTGTCCATAAATAGTCAGAGAATGAAACTCTCTAAGTAGTCAAGCACAAGTTAAAGGATCAATGGCCAGGGATATTGTGTTCTCAATATGGGGATGGCCAATTTTAATGGTTTTTCACTATTTCCTATCTTATATCTTAACATGGTATCAGCAAACAGGGTCCTATCACAACAAAAACAAAAGAAGGGTATGTAAAGTTTATCTGGTAATGCCTTTGTAATTCTAGCCACCTAATAGTTTCTACATGAGACAGAATATAAATATTTATTTAATAACTGTGATAACCCAAGTAGAGTTTACTAGTAGAGCAGTTGAAAAATCACAAGCCTTATTTACCTTTGAAATTCCTTCTATGTCCTACTACAACAGTGTAGCAATAGCAACATAGGTACTAACACCTGTTCTAACCTGTTACCATTCTGTGGGACTAAAAACATGTTTCCCAAAGATCCCATTTTTTTTCTGCTCTGTCTTCCTTTCCTATCCCTAGTCTATTTTCCTCTTATTTTCTTTACCTTCTTCTGTCTTTCCTTTGTCCATCTAATTGGTTCTTCTTTCTTATTCTCTTCCGTTTCTTCTTGCCTGTCAGATCTTCACCTTTCTTGTGTTCTTTCAGGAGTGGCTTACCTATCTGTTTTTCTCAATCATCCTAACAATAGATAAATACAGCCTTCAACCATTCCTCCTCAAACCCACTCATACTCTTACGTTCTCTACTTCCTTACAATAAACCTGATTTCAGAAATCTACCAACCATGCAGTAAAAAAAATTTTTTTAATACTTTAAAGTTGTATTAAATTTTAAGTAATCTAGAAACACAGTCAACCTGATACCAGCAGCCATTATCATAGGATTTTAATCTATTACCCCTTGTCTAACCTATGAAGCCATTCCAAACTTAGGAGAAAACATAGCTCACATTTATATGTTGATTATATCAGCAAATAACTGATCTTGGCAGCCTTTTGAGCAAAAAGAGAATTCTTTATAGAGAAGAGAAATGTTGGTGAAGACATACTAGTCGGGGTGCAATCCTTACATTGGGAGTATCAAAATCATCTGGGAACTTATTAGAAATGAAAACGTCATACCTACAACGAACCTACTAAATCAGAATCTGTCTTTTTAATAAGATCTCCACAGAAGGGTGGCGCCTGTGGCTCAGTGAGTGGGGCGCCAGCCCCATGGACCCAGGGTGGCAGGTTCAAACCCAGCCCCAGCCAAACTGCAACAAAAAACAGCTGGGCATTGTGGCGGGCCCCTCTGGTCCCAGCCCCCTCAGGAGGCTGAGGCAAGAAAATCGCCTCAGCCCAAGAGCTGGAGGTTGCTGTGAGCTGTGATGCTATGGGGCTCTACTGAGGGCAACAAGGTAAGACTCCGTCTCTTTAAAAACAAAACAAAACAAAACAAAAATCTCCACACAATTCACATAAAAATGTGAAGTTCCCCATGACTGGCCCATGTAATTATTTGGTAAAAGTTGGCTAATATTAATGTTAAGTAATTCACATACTGTTCTCCCCCCCCCCCCATTTGTTCTATCCTTAATGATTTGCAATCACATAAGATATAAATAAGAAGCAGAGAAAGGAAGTTAACCACCTGTTGTAATTTTATTCTAAAACAACTGCTTAACTATGATACAGGCACACAAGAAATCTAAGCTCTAACGAATTTACCTAAGGTATAAGAAATAAAGGGAGTGAATGGCTGTACCTAACACAGTACTAAGGCACCTGGCAAGGGCTCAGTCAACAACGCCCAGGAAGCTGATGTGAAACAGCAGCATAATTCAAATGAAGACCACAAACCTCTTTGTCTATGGCCGTGGTATGCAACTGGGCCTCTGCAAGCTCACAGTCAAGAGCTCTTTGTAGGCTATATATGACATGGTCATATGAATGGTGTTCATCATTGAAAAGGACACAATAGTATCTTTCATTTTTCTCTCTGTTAAAATAAAAAAGATATATTCAGACAGTGCAACAAAGGAAAAAGTTAAAAATAGACAAAAATATTATAATATACAACATTTGAACTGAAGCAGCACCATGCAGTTTCCCACAATAGGAAAGAAACACTGTAACACTAATACAGAAAATAATTTTAAGTGGTATAGTGGCATGGATTTTTTTTAAACCATGATGAAAGTATTACCTTTCCCATGTTTTTCTCCCTATTTTTCTTACTACTTTCAGAAATCTCAGTTTAATGGCTGTATGTCTTTAATACCACTCTTAACTCTTGCTCATCTCCCATTCTGATAAACGGAGGCAGGCTCAGAACCTTCAAGCAGGCAATGATAAATAATCAGATTTAATTAACATTTAGTTTTTATTGAATTTATTTTTGTTTTTACCTTCTATTTAAGTGAAGCTGGTATTTATTACAGTAGCTTTAAATTAAAAAAAAAAAAAAAATTATATAGCACAGACTTAAAGGGCCAGCAATCCCACTTTGGCAGAAGACCTCAGGTCACCTAATCTTTTAATCTCATTGAGATGACAGTGCCTCTTCCATCTCTAAGAAGAACATAATATCTGCATTCAAGAGTGGCATGAATATCTCATAGAATATATAATAACAGCTGCCATGGGCTTACATACTATATGTGTTATTAGTTTTAAACAGTTTATTACCGTATATACTTGAGTATATACGGTATATTTGTGCTGTAATTTTGTGAAAAGCCTAATACTACACAGGCAGAAAAATTCCCATAAGGCTCAAACTGTATCTTCACATCAGGTCCAGAACTCCTTTTTAAAGTTAAGAGCAAATATTGCTGCCATCAAAAGACTTATGTCTGTTAGAAATTGCTGAGTTTTAGGTAAAAAATGTTAAATCCCTAAAATTTCAATAATCCTAGATACCAAAGCAAAGGGGAAAGGGTTATTTCCTCATTCCCCATTAAACTTTTCTTGATCAGAAAAAGAGCTAAAGGGAAATACACCATACAAAAGTCCCTAACTTTGTTCACAAACCTCTTAGGGAAAGTGGAGGTTAGTCAAGACCAAGATCAAACTGAACAATTTACTTACCTACTGGGATGAAAGGCTGCCTTTCTAGGTCTTGATAAATCATTTAGCACAAGACCCTCAGAATATTGATTTTTCCTAAAAATTCAAAGCTTCTATGGTCTCCTCTTTTGGTTTACCTTCTGTTCAGTGCCTAGTAAAGCATCTTATATAAATGAACTTGTTGAAAATATTCCCAAGAAGAGATAGGTAACACTCTATAAATTTTTCATATCAGTAATACACTAAGTAATTGCAATAGAAATAACCATCATTAAAACTTATTCCCCTCCCCTTTTTTGAGACAGAGTCTCACTTCGTCACCCTTGGTAGACTGCTGTGGCATAACAGCTCATGGCAATATTAAACTCTTGGGCTCAAGCAATCCTCTTCCCTCAGCCTCCAGTCCCAAGTAGCTGGGACTATAAGTGCCTGCCACAGTACCTAACTATTTTTAGAGACTGGGTCTCACTCTTGCTCAGGCTGGTCTGGAACTCCTGAGCTCTGGCAACCCCGCTGCCTCAGCCTTCCAGAGTGCTAAGATTACAGGCATAAGCCACTGTGCCTGGCAAAACTTGTCCCTTTTGACAATATACTGTACCTTATTTGGAGTTCAGGGGGCAGCTCTTTTTCCTCTTCCCATATAGTCATTTCTACAATGTATTTTATCACTGAAGGGAATATTTTCCTGGCTTGGGCAATCACCTCTTCATTCAATGGACAACGTGAATTCTGTAAAAAAGGAGAGAAAAACATATTAATCAAGATCATACACAAATAAATGGATGAGAAAGGTAATATTATTAATTTAAAATAATAAATTTAATGACTTCATTATAACATCCTTCAGGAATGAATTCAAAGGGAGCACAAGAGGGTTGCTATTCACATCAACATAGTTACACATGACACTGTATTTCCATTGCTAGGTATATACTGAAGAGAAATGAAAACTTATGTCCATATAAGAATTTATAAACAAATGTTCATAATCCCTCTGGCCAAGCTGGTATTAAAGATGAGATGATGGAAAAGAAAAGAAAAGAGGCAGACCATGGACCCTCCCCACCCCCATAGTGAAACACTCCCTTATGAATCTTCTGTCTTTCTGAGAAGCCTATTTATGATAATATCACATAACAATTAGTTATCCCTTCTACATAGTTAACATAACTTTTATCCCTTCTACATAGCTAACAAAAACTTTTCTCATAATTTGTCTCCACAGATCCTTATCACTATTCCATAAAAAGGCAGAAAGGGTTTTAATGACATTTAAAAGATAAAGAAGCCGGGTGGCACCTTTGGCTCAGTGAGTTAGGGTGCCGGCCCCAACCATATACCGAGGGTGGCGGGTTCAAACCCAGCCCCGGCCAAACTGCAACAAAAAAATTGCCAGGCATTGTGGGGGGCGCCTTTAGTCCCAGCTACTCGAGAGGCTGAAGCAAGAGAATCGCCTAAGCCCAAGAGCTGGAGGTTGCTGTGAGCTGTGACACCACAGCACTCTACCAAGGTGACAAAGTAAGACTGTCTCTAAAAAAAAAAAAAAGATAAAGAAGCCAGCCAGTCGTCACCACACGGAACAAACATTGTATGATTCTGCTCATATATAGTAAATGAAGTAGTCATAATCATAGAAATAGAAGCTTAAAAGGTGGTAACCAAGGGCTAGGGTCAGATGAGAATCAGTGTTTGGTGAGTACAGAATTTCAATGTTGTAAGACAAAAAAGTTCTTAAGATTTGTTATGTAACAATGAAAACATACTTAACACTGTTGAACCGTATTCTTTTTTTGCTTGTTTGTTAAGAGACAGAGTCTTGCTGTGTCACTCAGGCTAGAGCGCAGTGACATAGCTCACTGCAGCACTGAATTCCTAGGCTCAAGCAATCCTATCTCAGCCTCCCTAGTAGCTAGGATTATAGGTACACACCACCACAAGTGGCTAATTTCTTAAAAATATTTTTGTAGGCTTGGTGCCTGTGGCTTAAGTGGCTGAAGCGCTGTCACATACACCTGAGCTGGCAGGTTTGAATCCAGCCCAGGCCTGCCAAACAACAATGATGGTTGTAACCAAAAAAATAGCCAGGCGTTGTGGTGGGTGCCTATAGTCCCAGCTACTTGGGAGGCAGAGGCAGGAGAATTGCTTGAGCTCAGGAGTTGGAGGTTGCTGTGAGCTGCGATGCTATGGCACTCTATACAGGGCAACAGCTTGAGGCACTGTCTCCAAAAAAAGAAAAAAAAATATATATATATATATATATATTTGTAAAGCAGTGTCTTGCTATATTGCCCACACTGGTCTCAAACTCCTTGCCCTAGGTAATCTTCCTACCTTGGCTTCCCAAGATACTGAGATTACAGGCATAAACCACCATGCCCAGCCTGAACTGGGTTCTCAAAAATGGTTAAGATGGTAAATTTACTGTCATATACATATTTTTTGCTACAGTTTAAAAAAAAACAAACCCATCTCAAGGTCAAAGAGCCTATACATAATAGAAGCAAGACTAAAATCTAGGTCTTTTGATTCTCACACACAAATGTTCTTTTTATTACAGAACCTTAATAAAAGGCATGTTCAAATTAATCAGTTATAAAATGCATTTGAATGCTTCATAAGCCATCACAGAATGCAAACTAAAACCATAATGAGGTATCATATCACGCCTACCTGGGTGGCTATAATCAAAATCACAGATAACAAGTATTGGCCAAGATGTGGATAAATTGGAACCATTACCCACTGCTGGTGGAAATGTAAAATAGTACATCCACTTTAAAAAATAGTCTGCAGGTGGCGCCTGTGGCTCAAGGAGTAGGGCACCAGCCCCACATACGGGTTCAAACCTGGCCCTGGCCAAAAACTGCAACAACAACAATAAAAACCAACAACAACAACAAAAAAAAGAAAGAAAGAGAGAAAGAAAAATAGTCTGGAGTTGCTCCAGATGTTAAGCATAGTTACACATGACATTGTAATTCCACTGCTAGGTATATAACAAAGAGAAATGAAAACTTATGTCCATATAAGAATTTATAAACAAATGTTTATAGCAGCATTATTCATAACAAATAAAAAGCAGAAACAACCCATATGTCCATAAGTGAATGGATTAAAAAATGTAGTGTATCTATACAATAGATTATTTGGCCACAGAAAGGAATGAAGCACACGCCAGAACATGGACGAACCACAAAAATATTATGTTAAGTGAAAGAAGGCTAATCATAAAAGATGACATGGTATGATTACATTTTTATAAAAGGCCCATAACAGGCAATTTATAGAGACAGAAAGTAGGCTAGTGGTCAATCAAGGAAATCATGAAAGAGATTAGATATGGCAAAAAAAAAAAAAAAAAAAAAAAAGGTAGGCGTTTTAGGGTTTCAGGATATGGATCTTGGAGAAATTCAAGTGCTAAGAGACACCACACCAGAAGAATTAATAGAAGATGACTTGATGTAGATAAGTACTTCCAAACCAATGCCAAACAATGAGGGAGAAGATACAAAAGAAGCAGTGCCAGAAAATAGACATTAGACTATTTGATAACAAGGGTTGTGATCACTCAAGACTGCTTTTGACTTCTTTTACAACATGAACCCTTTTAGACACAGGCAGTGAAACTAAAGAAAACAGTGAAAGAAGGATTGGCACCATATAGAAACATTTTTAGAGAAAATAAAAAGCAAAAACGTCAGAAATTACGATGTACACATATTTTTATAAAGTTAGATTAAGTGTGCCTGCCTCTTCTCTCTCCCCTTCTACTTTCTCCACCTGGGGTTCCTGAGACAGCAATACCAACCCCACCGCTTCCTCCTCCTCAGTGTACTCTACATGAAGATGAGGATGAAGACCCTTAATACGATCCTCTTCCACTTCATGAATAAATATATTTTCTCTTACAATTTTCTTAACATTTTCCTTTCTCTAGCTTACTTGTTGTAACAATACAGCATAATAATACACATAATATATAACATATGTGTTACCTGCTTATGTTATCGGTAGACCATTAATAGGTAAGGTTTTTGTTGTTGTTCTCAGCTCCAGATCATGAACCAGTTCCAGAATACTAAGATGTACCTTTAGAGTTAAGTCCGAATGACCAATTACCTTCTAAATATAATTATAAACCCAAAGAAAAGCCAAGATCAGTTAGTTCAGGACTGAATTCAGCATTTTGAGGTCTATTGATTCAGGAAAACTGCAAACTGGAACCCTATGTGAACCAACTTAATTCCCAAACATTCCTCAGCTACTTTTTTATTATTGTTGTTTGAGTGATAGGGTCTCTTATTCTGTCACCCAGACGGGAGTACAGTGGCATGATCATAGCTCACTGCAACCTCAAACTCCTGGGCTCAAATGATCTTTCCGCCTCAGCCTCCTGAGAAGCTGGCACTACAAGCACGTGCTACCACACCCAGCTAATTTTTTTTCTATTTTTTTTTTTTTTGTACAGACAGGGTCTGTCTGTGTTGCCCAAGCTGGTCTCAAACTCCTGGCCTCAAGCTATCCTCTTGCATTGTCCTCCCAAAGTGTTTGGGTTGCAGGCATGAGCTGCTGTGCCTGGTCTCCCAAGCCACTTTTAAGCCCAAAACAGACTTCTGGAAAGATCAGTTATACCAGAATGAAGAGGATACAAAATTCAAGCTACAAAGCACTCTTTGACAATAAGTCAAAATATTTCAGCACCCTTTAAAAAATAGTGAGAAGAGAAAATTGAAAAAATCAGAATTAAAAGGGCCCTTAAAGGGTGGCGCCTGTGGCTCAAAGGAGTAGGGTGCCGGCCCCATATGCAGGTGGCGGATTCAAACCCAGCCCTGGCCAAAAACTGCAAAAAAAAAAAAAAAAAAGACGAAGAAGAAGAAGAAGAAAAGGGGGGGGGGCCTTAAAACAAAAGCAAGAGAATGTCTTTTTTGAGACAGAGTCTCACCTGCATTCACCCTCAGTAGAATGCTATGGCATCACAGCTCACAGCAACCTCAACCTCAACCTCTTGGGTTTAGGAGATTCTCTTGCCTCAGCCTCCCAAGTAGCTGGGACTACCAGCGCCCACCACAATGCCTAGCTATTTTTTTTTTTTTTTCTTAGAGAGATAGGGTCTTGCTCTGGCTCAGGCTGGTGTCAAGCACAGGTAATCCACCTGCCTTGGCCTCCCAAGCGCTAGGATTACAGGCATGAGCTACTTCGCCCAGCCACAAAAGAATGTCTTAAAAGAGTTAAAACTGGATAGAATAGGCTCCATGCCCGTAGCACAGTGGTTGCAGCACCAGCCACATACACGGAGGCTGGTGGGTTCTAACCTAGCCTGGGCCACCTAAACGATAACTGCAACAAAAAATAGCCAGGCTTGGTGGCGGGTGCCTGTAGTCCCAGCTACTTGTGAGGCTGAGGCAAGAAAATCGCTTAAGATCAAGGGTTTGAGGTTGCTGTTAACTGTAACCTCATGGCACTCTACCGAGGACATGGTAAAACTCTGACTCAAAAAAAAATAAATAAACAAATAGAAACTAGAATTAGGGCAAGCGCCTGTGGCTCTAGGAGTAGGACACCAACCCCATACACCAAGGGTGGGTGGGTTCAAACCCGGCCCTGGCCAAAGTGCAACAAAAAAATAGTCAAGGGCGTTGTGGCAGGCACCTGTAGTCCCAGCTACTTGGGAGGCTGAGGCAAGAGAATCTCCTAAGCACAGGAGCTGGAGGTTGCTGTGAGCTGTGACGCCACAGCACTCTACCAAGGGCAACATAGTGAGACTTTGTCTCTGTAAAAACACACACACACACACACCCAAAAAACTAGAATGATTAAAGAAAAAAAAACTGGATACAATATTTCAGGTAATAGACAAGTTCCAATCCATCTTTTATTACTATGAATTTGCCTTTTATGGACACTTCATATAAATGAAATCATATAGTACGTGGCCTTTTGACACTGGCTTCTACTTAGCATGTTTTCAGAGTTCCTCCATGTTGAAGAACATACAATCAGTTCCTCCCCCTTCATAGCTAAGTAATATTCTATTGTACAAATATACCACACATTCTTTCTTCACTTGATGGACATATGGGCTGTGTATACATTTTGACTGTTATGAATAATGCTACTAAAGATTCATTTTCAAATATTTAAACACTTGTCTTCAATTCTTTGAGTGGAGTGGAATTCTAGAAGTGGAATTGCTGGGTCATATGGTAATTCTACATTTAACTGTTTGAGAAATTGTAAGGTTGTTTTCCAAAGTGGGTGCTTTCAGTATATATTTCTACCACAATGTATGAGGGTTCTAATTTTGTCACATCCTTGCCAATACTTGTTATTATCTGTCTTTTTGCTTATAGCTATATAAATGAAGAGATCTCATTATGATTTTGATGCTGAGCATCTTTTCATGTGCTTATTGGTTACTGATATTATCTTCTTTGGAGAAATTTCAATTCATATCCTTTGCTCATTTAAAAAACTGGGTTAGCTTTTGAATATTTAGTTTTAAGAGTCCGTCACAGGTTCTACATACAAGTCACATCTCAGCTATATAATCTGTGAATATATTTCTCCCATTCTGTAGGCTATCTTTTCACTTTCTTGATAGTGCCCTTTGGGACATAAATGTTTTTAATTTTGATGAGGTCTAAATTTATCTGTTTCTTTAAATTCATGATTTTGCTGCCCTATTTGAGATTATAAAGGTTTATCCCCATGTTTTCCTTTAAAAATTTTATAGTTTTATCTCTTATAGTTAGGTCTTTGATGTATTTTGAGTTAATTTTGCTGTAAAGATTATATACAAAAAAAAAATCACAAGGTTAAAAAATAAATAAATAAAATACCGCATATACTCGAGTATAAGTCGAGTTTTTTCCGGCACAAAATTTGTGCCGAGTTTGGGTTTTTCGACACAAATTTTGTGCCGAAAAAACTCGGCTTACACTTGAGTATATACGGTATAACATACACATGTGATTTAGGGAACCAACTTCATTCTTTTGCACATGGATAGCCAGTTGTCCCAGCACTATTTGGGGAAAAGAATATTCTTTCCCCCATTGAATGGTCTGGATACTCATCAAAAATCAACTAATAGCAGACATGTAGGTTCTTGCTGGACTCTCAATTCTAATCCATTGATCTAGGTCTACCACTATGCCATTATCACACCATCTTGATTGTTGTTCTATAGGGAAGTGAGTCCTTCAACGCTGTTCTTTTTCAAGATCCCTTGCAATTGCACATGCATTTTAGTGTCAGCTTGTCAATTTCTATAAAAAATTAAATAAAATCCCTGCTGGGATTCTAGCAAGAATTGCATCAAATCTGTAGATCAATTTGTGGAGTATTATTACCTTAATAAAATTAAGTCTTTTAACCCAGAAAAATGGGATTTTTTCATTTAGATTTTTCTTTCAATAGTGTTTTACACTTTTCAGAGTATGAATTTTACATTTCCTCTATTAAATTTATTCCTAAATATTTTACTTTCTTTGATATTATAGTAAATGGAATTGTTTTATATCCTTTTGGGATTGTTCATTGCTAATGCATAGAAATACAAGTGATTTTTGTATAATTATCTTGTACCCTGAAATACTGCTGTACTTGTTTATTAGTTCTAATAATTTTTCATGAATTCCTTAGGCTTTTTCATATACCAAATCATGTCGTCTGCATACAGAGCTAGTTTTACTTTTTCCCTTCCAATGTGTATGCTTTTTATTACTTTTCTTAGCTAAATACCTTGGTAGAGACTTCAGTACAATCTTCGATAGATGTGGCAAGAGCAGACGCCCATGTCTTATTCCTGACCTTAAGGGGAAATGTTGAAACACCAGGTGTGTATCAGCTGTGAATTTTTCAAATAGCCTTTGTCAGATTAAGAAATTCCCTTCAATTTGCAGTTTGCTGAATATTTTTATCATGAAAGAGTGTTGAATTTTACCAAATGCTCTTGCTGAGGCTTGGCCCCTGTAGCATGGTAGTTACGGCACCAGCCACACATATACTGAGACTAGCGAGTTCGAACCAGACCCAGGCCTACTAAACAACAATTGCAACAAAAAATAGCTGGGTGCTGTGGTGGGTGCCTATCGTTCCAGCTCCTCAGGAGGCTGAGGCAAGAGAATCGCGTAAGCCCAAGAGTTGGAGGTTGCTGTGAGCTGTGACACCTCAGTATTCTACTGAGGGTGACATAGCAAGACTCAGTCTAAAAAAAGAAAAAAAAAAAAAAAAAAGACATCAACATCTGGCCAGGCACAGTGGCTCATGCCTGTAATCCTAGCACTCTGGGAAGCCTGACTGGGTGGATTGCTTGAGCTCAGGAATTCAAGAACAGCCTGAGCAAGAGTCAGACCCCATTTTTAAAAACTAGCCTGGCATTATGGTGGGTACCTATAGTCAGTCCCAGCTATTCAGGAGGCTGAGGCAAGTGCATCACTTAAGTCCAACAGTTTGAAGTTGCTGTGAACTATGATGTCACAGTACTCTACCACAGGTGACAAAGTGAAAGTCTGTCTCAAAAAAAAAAAAAAAAAAAAGACATTAACATCTGTGCACTAGAGGTACTCACTTCTGTAGGGGTATCTGCAACATTTCAAAGAGCACAAAAAGTATTTATTCCTTAAAGTTTTGGAAGGATTCATTTATGAAACTATTTGAGTATGGCATTTATAGTGAAGTAATTTCTTGTGATAATTTTCTGAATTTTTTCAATGGTACTGACCAAGTATTCTCTCTGCTTTTGAATAAATTATGGCACTTAATACTATCTGACGAAATGATCCATTTTCAAATGTATTTGCACAAAGTCATTCTAAGAGTACTTTATGTCTTGGCACCTATAGTTCAGTGGCTAGGCCACTGGCCACATACACTGAAGCTGGCGGGTTCAAGCCCGGCTCGGGGCCTGCCAAACAACAATGACAACTACAACAACAACAAATAGTCGGGTGTTGTGGCAGGTGCCTGTAGTCCCAGCTACTTGGGAAGCTGAGGCAAGAGAATCTCTTGAGCTCAAGTGTTTGAGGTTGCTGTGAGCTGTTACATCATGGCACTCTACCAAGGGCAATATAGTGAGACTCTGCCTTTAAAAAAAAAAAAAAAAAAAAAGAGGGCAGCGTCTGTGGCTCAAGGAGTAGGGTGCTGGCCCCATATACCGAAGATGGTGGATTCAGGCTGGCCCCAGCCAAAAAACTGCAAAAAAAAAAAGAGTATTTTGTAATCCTTTTAATTCCTTCTGTATTTGTGGTTCTATGGTTATTTCCACAATCTCATTTCTAATTGTATATATCTGTGCTTGCTCAAAAAAATTTTTTTTCTTTTTTCTTCTTGATTAGGATGTATCTATTTAAATCTGACATTTTCTTTAAGAAGGACAATTATTAATTTATGTGTCAAATTCTACTGTTTTTTTTTTCAGTACATTCATTTATTGATCTTAGTAAGTCAGTACATTCATTTATTCCACAAATATGTAATGAGAGTCTTGCACATGTCAGGCACTGTTTTAGTCACCAAGATACAGCTGAGTACAAGGTACTTATTCCTGAAGGTGCTTACATTGTACAGGTGGGAGGTAGTAAATAAATAAGTAAACAAGAAAAATAGCAGGTAATGACAACTACCATGCAGAAAGTTCAGAAAGGACAATTTGACGGCAGGTGTCTGATTAGCTTCCCTAGACTAGCCAGTGGACCTAAAATTGGTCTTAACCTCAGAAGCTGTCAGAGCGTCAAATTCTTCTTTACCCCTTTTGTTCTACCTATGAGATCGCTTGTATGTTTTAAGAAATTGAAGGCCAATTTATTTTAAATTAGTTACATTTTAATCTTTTTTTTTAATTAATTTATTTTTATTGTTAAATCATAGCTGTGTACATTAGTGCAATCAAGGGGTACAATGTGCTGCTTTCATATACAATCTGAAGTATTTTCATCAAACTGTTCAGCATAGCCTTCATGGCATTTTCTTAGTTACTGTACGTAGGCATTTGTATTCTACATTTAGTAAGTTTCACCTGTACCCATTCTAAGATGCACCACAGATGTGGCCCCATCCATTACCCTCCCTCCACCCTAACCTCCCCCCCTTCCTCTTCCTTGGCCCTTTCCCCATACTCTTTTGCTATTGTTGGGCTATAGCCTTCATGTGAAAGCTATAATTTAGCTTCATAGTAGAGCTGAGTACATTGGATACTTTTTCTTCCATTCCTGAGATACTTTGCTAAGAAGAATATGTACCAGCTCCATCCATGTAAACATGAAAGAGGTAAAGTCTCCATCTTTCTTTAAGGCTTCATAATATTCCATGGTATACATGTACCACAATTTGCTACTCCATTCGTGGGTCGATGGGCACTGGGCTTCTTCCATGATTTAGCAATTATGAATTGGGCTGCAATAAACATTCTGGTACAGATGTCTTTGTTATATTGTGACTTTTGGTCTTCTGGGTATAAACCTAGTAGAGGAATTATAGGATCGAATGGCAGGTCTATTTTTAGATCTCT